>LOEQ01000769.1:124762-136790 GCA_001685075.1 Bramus lutescens | reverse complement strand
CCCCCCTCCCCCGATCATTCAGGAAGCCCAGAATTTGATCCCTAGCATCACATTAAAAAACAACAACAAAAAAGGTGGTATGTCAGCCTGGGCTACAAGAGTCCAGTTTCAAGAAAAGAGGACCCTGGGTCTCAGGATGGCTTAAGTACCCCCCCCAAAGAAAATCCTTACTTAATTTGCATAAATGCTAATCCTGAACATAAAGGAATAATCCCAGAGACCTAATCTCTGGATGACTTTTGAAGTGGCCTTGTTTTTCAGACCTCAGAAAAAAGTCTATACCTATATACTTAACAAAAGTATGTATACATGAAAGGCTGGCTAGGCACTGATGCTCCAGTGTGCCTGTAATTCAAGCATTAGGCAGATAAAGAATTGCTATAGCAAGGAGGAGGCCATAGTTTGTGTCTGGTTTGTCTGTCTGTCTGTTTGTTTTTGGTGCCACTGGGGTTAAATTCAGGAACTCACCATGCTAAGCAAGATGAGCCCACCCTGTAATATCTAAATTTTATTATAAAATAATAGATTTTGAATTACATAAAATCCTATCAGGCTGGCCATCTTCCTTCCACAAGCCCATCATAACGATACCACAAGGTCTACTTACCAACAGAGGAATATTTATTGTTCTAATCAAGTCAACATTAGGGTCTCCAACAGATTGGTTTCGTTCAAAAACATATGCCTTATTGCTGACAGCAGATATGGTTGTTCCATTCTCTCCAAACTGGATGTTTGCCTTGTTCCTGAGTTCCCTAAACAAACAAATGAAACATTTGAAAATTGATACCACATTAACAAACAAGACCTTTTCCTCCACTCAGTATTAAAGTTACATTTTATCAATATAACTTTTCTAATAAAATGACTATTTACATAGGCTGTTGATACTCAGTCCTTAAAAGCTACAGATCAGAGGCAAGATGCTGAAGCGGAGGAGGACTAGGAATCACTTCTCAAAATCCATTGTTCCCATTTTTTTTTCTTCCCAGAATCAGGGAGATGAACTCTTTTCTGAATTACAACTTGGTCCTGAAATATTTTCAATTCAGTTCATGAGTTCAATTTGTTTCAATCTATATACTGGTGGCTTTTGGTTCCAACTTGAATTCAATTGTAAATTTATATTAAAAATTGAGGCCATAGTCTGCGGTGGTGGCATACACCTTTAATCACAGCACTTGGGAGGCAGAGGCAGACAGATCTCTGTAAGTTTGAGGCCAGCCTGGTTTACAAAGCAAGTTCTAGGACAGCCAGAGCTGTTACACGGAGAAACCCTGTCTCAAAACAAACAAACAAACAAAAAACCAAAAAACCATTGAGCTAGATGTGTTTATTGGCACATGTGTGCAATCCCAGCACTCAAGAGGCTGAGGCAGGAGGATCACAGACAAGTTGAAGGCCAGCAACACTGCCTCAAAAAGTTAAAAAAACAAAAACAAAAACAGTGAGGCCTAAGGGACTGAGGGTATAATTGTAATGGGGGGGGGGTAGACCAGAGAGAGACAGACAGACTGACTGAAAGAGACAGAGAGAGATGAAGAAATGAACTGGGGCCAGCATAGTAAATTGGAGCTTATTCCCGTTTCTGTACCTAATTCAGCTTAGTTCAAGTGAGTTCCTCAAAATGAGGCATTATGAAATCGCTTAGAAGGGGGCTGGTGTACAGTATAATAGGTAAGAAGTGTTGACATTGGTAATTGCTTCTAAAGAGCCAGGTGTGAAGGGAGTGGGCAGGGCTTGGTACAGAGGCCTGAAGCAAAGGCAAGGAAGAACTCACCGAAGGTGTGAAATGCAGGATGTATCAAAGAGAGTCAAGATAAAATAATATCTTAATGCAATGTTTATTTTTTTTTCTAAATTTGGTGGAGCTTTTTGTTTTGTTTTGTTTGAGATGGGATTTTACTTGCTCGCCCATGCTGGCCTCCAACTAGGGGCAATTCACATACAGGTGAGAAGACCCCAGGTAGCTGGGCCACGACCACTTCTGACCATGGCAGTTTTGGGGGTTCTTTCACCCATCTGCTTATCTGTGGAGTCTGCTAACTTGCTTTAGGCACTCAGTTATAAACCTCTGAGTGGAATCATTTAGATTGTGAAGGAATTGCCACATAGCCTACGGTAAAATGGCAAGCAAGGTGATGGCATTTAAAAACCAAAACAGCAGAAATGATACTGCCATGTAGTTCTGGTTGGTGTGGAACTCACTATACAGATCAGGCTGTCCTCAAACTTGCGGTGACTCTCCTGCCTCTGCCTTCTGAGAAACTTGGATTACAGTTCTGCACTCTCGGGCCTAATACTTTCTAGATTTAAAATAAGAATAGATAAGAAAATAATAAAAGTACATATAATAAACAGGCATACACAAGAATAGAAGAATGGACAAGTCTTCAAATGTTCTATACCACCAAGCTCTGCGCTATACACAGTAGCATGAAGATCTGACCCTTGCATGGCCCTTCACAGGGCTGGAGAGAACCCAAATGCGAACCCAAGTGCTGACTAACAAATGTCAGCGGGGTGTAACCAATGAATGCTGTAACACAGGCCAAATTTAAATAATTACGAGAGAGAAAACAATTGCATGTCTTCTAGGAATATATAATACATCAGGTGGAGATGGCTGCGTTCAAACACACTGACACTTGACATCCAGAAGTTCGCAGTGACTTCTGCTGTCATCTGATTTCCAGCCCCCTTTCTTCTGGTAGCAGCCTGATTTCCTTTTCTCTGTCCTGGACCACTCAGGGTGCTCAGGGCCTGAGTCTGTAGCAGCTCCTCTGGCGTCTCCATCTGGACCACAGTGCTTCAACACACACCATGGAGGCCCAGCATCCTCCTGGTGGGGCTGATAAAGCACACACTCCTATGACTTAGATATTTAGCTTATTTTTTTTGGGGGGGGGAGTTGCTTGGTTTTGTTATTTGAGGCAAGGGTTCCCTACATGGGCCAGGCTGTTCTTGAAGCAGCAATCTTGCCTCAGCCTTCTAAGTACTGGGATTTCAGGGGTGTCCCACCAGGCCTTGTAGCATGATCTTTCAACCTGCCCTGTCTCATAAGCTATTCCTTTCTTCTCTGTTAGCCTACTTTACAGCCTTCAAGCAGGTTCTCCTGACTTCCACAGAACAAGCCCAACCTTGCTTGAGATCAAGCATTCCTCCTCTGGAGATCACATTCTAGTCATTGTGGCTGAACAAACAATATGAGGACCAAGCAGGCTTAAAGTCTGGTCACCTGACCTCATATCCCTAGAAGTTAATTCAAAGTGACTGTTAAAAGATAGAAAAAGGGAGTTAATTTCCAAGTCAAACACTTGTTCAGTCAAAGCTGCTTCCTACACAGAAGGCTCCATGGAGACCCCTCCTGATTGACCAAGTAATCAACAATTGGAAAGCAAAGAAGACAGGTCCAGGGAGCTGAAACCGTCACTCAGATTGTCCTAAAAGTCTAGGGGCCAATGTGGTCATTTCTTAATGTCAAAATCAGGGTCTTTGCTAAGCATATTTTGTTTATTTGTTTTCTTCTCTCAAGAGTTAGTTCATGGACCTAAAGGCCTGAATAACCTCAAGGCTAAGGCCTGCTTCACGTGTGTTTATGTATGTAATATGGACTGAAGAGATAGCATGTTGTCTTTATTGTTTACCCTGTGGAAATCTGATGGCTAAGGGGCAACTGAGGACAAAGATGCCAATCAATTCAGGCCTGCGACCTGATTTGGTTTCTTAATAAAGTTCAGCAGGTCAAAGCCAAGGTTTTCCAATATCATTCCTGTGGACGCCAACCCGGTCAGTCAACTCACTGCAACCTCATGACTTCCTTAGCTACGCGGAGTCCTCCACCCACCATCCTATGGCATCACTGACTCGTGGCCTTTACAGAATGCTGTACATGAAGAAAAGATAGTAAGACATCGGGAGAGAGGGCGAGAAGGAAGGGGGCAGGAAGTCTTCCTCTTAAAACAGCATGTAATTGGCCAAAGACAGCAAAATTTTTGCTCTGGCCATGCTCACACAGACAGTTAGAAGGGCTTTTGACAATATCAACAAACCTGCTTAGCAACACACTGTGTATCTGCACACATAAATGCATGCCAGCCACCAGCAGAGCAACGAGTCAATGTGAAACAGTGACCTTGCTGGTAAACTGCAGGCGACAGCAAGAAGGGATCAGATTACTGTCAATCACATTAGAGGAGACCTAAGAACTATCTAGAAACACAACATCTTAAAACAGAAACAAAAACAATCTTGGGCCTAGACAGTGAATCAAGAAATTGTATTTCCAATTGCCAGGTACCAGTGCCCTGTTCTTCAGTAGATGATGATAATCTCATACTATACTTTAACATTAATCACCATGGTGGATCTAGTCGTGAAAAAAAAGAAAGATAGGGAGAGAGGGAGGGAGAGAGAGAGAGAGAGAGAGAGAGAGAGCTAGGACTGGGAGCCACATCTGTAGTCCCTGCTCTGGGGAGGCGGAGGCAGGAAGATTTCAAGTTTGAAGACAACCTGGGCTATATGGTGAGACTTGTCTCAGAAAGAAAGGAAGGGGGGGGAGGAGAAAGAGAGTGGATGAAAAACCTGGTTTTTCCATGTAATCTCAGCGCTGGGGAGGCTGAGGCAGGAGGACTACTTGAATCTAAGAATCCAGAAGTTTCAGAATAGCCTGGGCTCTGTTAAAAACAGAGCCAAACCAAAACCAAAGCTCTGTTAAAAACAACATCAAAAACCAAAGAAAGGAGGAGGAAAGAAAAGAAGGAAGCCTGGCACTACTGGTGGCTTCCACCTGAGGTCTGTGGATGGAGAGACTGAACCAGGATTGCCATAAGTTCAAAGTCAGCCTAGAATACACAGTAAGTTCCAGGTCAGCCCGGGCTGTCTCTAAAGCGAACAAAAGAAGGAAAAGTTTGATCTATACTCCGTAAACTATTGTATCACAGCAAACAGGGGCAGCATCACCCTACCCTCCCCCACTGCGCCCTCCAGGCCTGGCATTTGTGGGCAGGAGTTAGCTGACCTGGCTGGGAGGGGCTGCTCATGCCTTTAATCCCAGCACTCAGGAAACAGAAGCAGACAGATCTCAGTGAGTTACAGGCCTGCCGGATCTACAGAGTGAGCTCCAGGATGGATAGCGAGGGCTACACAGTCAGACCCTATCTTGAAAACAAAACAAAACAAAACAAAAAGTCGGCAGACCTTTAAGAAGGGAACTCACTGCAGCAGTCTGTCAGCCCAGGCAGCACAATCAAGTCACAAGTGACGTCAGATCTACTTGAAGACTGCACAAAGCAAACACAGGCAAACAGGCTCCACCAAGAAGCTTGATGACGCCCTGAAAAGCCATGTTTATCTCCAAACCCAGATCTCAGGGCGCTGAGCCAACCTGCATTTGCAGCCCATTCATAACAGCCATTCATTCTCAGGACCTGATTCTTCTCAAATCTATCCCTGACCTCCCCTGACTGTGTCCTGTGGTTCTGCCTGAGCTACTCACATCCTCCAGACTTCTCTACCTGCATCCTATGGATTCTAAGCGGCAACTGGGAATCTCTCCTTCCATGTGTATTCAGACTCTGGATATTCAAGATGAAACAGCCTGGATGAAATTTGAAATTGATGTCCTAGCAATGTTGGAGCATGCGTGAGCAGCCTGTAAATGGCGGTTCTATTGAACTTGTCCATGTTGGGTTTCATGGTCTAAGTTGATGGGGATGACTGACCAGGTCTCTTCCTCAAGAGGGCACCAGATCTAATTACAGATGGTTGTGAGCCACCATGTGGTTGCTGGNCTAAGTTGATGGGGATGACTGACCAGGTCTCTTCCTCAAGAGGGCACCAGATCTAATTACAGATGGTTGTGAGCCACCATGTGGTTGCTGGGAATTGAACTCAGGATCTTTGGAAGAGCAGGCAGTGCTGTTAACCACTGAGCCATCTCTCCAGCCCCTGTTTTTCACAGGCCTTCCAGTATATCAAGAAATCAGATACGTACGGTCACTTTTGGGTATATTTGTGTGTGTGTGTGTGTTCCTGCGGGGCCAGAGGCTGATGTTGGGGGTCTTTCTCAATTACTCTTCCTTTTATGTATTAAGGCAGGGTCTCTCACTTGAACCCAGAGCTTGCCAGACTAGCCAGCTCTTCCCAGATACTGCCTAGCACCAGGATTACAAGATGGCTGCTACGCTTACCCGGTGTTTGAGTGGGTGGTGAGGAATCTGAACTCTGGTCTTCAGGCTTGTGTGGCAAGCCCGTTGCTCAATGGACCATCTCCCCTGCATTGCTTCTCAGACAAGGTTTCATATAGTCAAGGTTGACCTCAAATTCTCTATACTTCAGCCTGACCCTAAACTTCCCATCCTCCTACCCGCAGCTTCCTAGTGCTAGGACTGCAGACATGCACCACCACGCTGGTCCTACACAGCTCTGAGGACTGAAGCAAGGCGAGCACCCTACACCTGAGCTATATCACCAGCCCCTAGACATAAGTATCAAAATGCCTTTTGCTGCTGTTGCAATGGGCACATGGAGAGAGCATTTCGGGTCAGAACAAGTCTCAGGAGAAATGGGCACGCTCAGCAGGAGAGGTGTCCTCACTCCCAACTGAGACATCGCAGTATGCCAGTGTACAATGGTGTTAGGGGAGGAGGCTTACAGATGACTGAAGCGTGGTGAGAACTGAGCTGGGATTTGGCAGCTGTGAGACACTTATTGTGCTCCCAGAGAACTGGAAAGTCAACTCTGTCCTTGAGCGAGGTGGCCTGAGGTTTCCTGTAAAGCGCCTTCCCGGACAAAAAAGGGAACAGAAACCAGAGGAAAGGTTAAGGGGCTTGTCTTTAGGCCATTACATTTTTTTCAAAGATTTCATTTATTCTTATTTTATATGTCTGTGTTTTGCCTGCATGTATGTCTGTATACCATGAGCAATGCTTGCAGGGGTCAGAAGAGGCCCTGGATCTGCTTAGGACTAGAGTTACAGGTGACTGTGAGCCCCCGTATGGATACTGGGACTCAAACATGGGTCCTCTACAAGAGCAACAAATGCTCTTAGCCACTGAGCCATCCCTCCAGCCTCTATTTGTTGGGGACTGCGGACCACCAGACCCTGAAATTCTTGTAAAACAACTTGTTTTCCTCTGCTCTGAGCAGCCTGCAGCTGCTCTGAGCACGAGACCCTGATGGCAGGGAAGTGGGTTCTAATGGTCTGCAGCTGAAAGATCCCGGGAGCTGGGGCATGAACAGAGCCCTATATAAGCTGCCCCTGAGCACAATAAAGTGGGCATTCCTGGCATTCTTGTCTCATGGATGTCCCCGTGGCCTTGTCTCTCTGTCTCTCTGTGTGTATGTTTTTAAATTTTCAGCAATCGTTCCCGTAGCGTGTAGCATGAAGAGTGCAGAATGGAACTGTGTAGTTTTATATCAATTTAGTCCTTTTTGCTATCTAGTATTTTGAGACAGAGTCTAGCTATGTATCACAGATTGGCTTGAACTTACAGCCATCCTCCTGCTTCAGTTTCCCACATGCTGCCATTCCAAGGATGAACCACTGCATCCAGTCCGAGGGAGCGTCTCACAAAACCAGAATATTAGGGAAGGAAAGCACACCTTGCAAAGGGGATGAATGGGGTGTAGGGGGTGGTTCCGGAAAGAACCAGCTGTTGTCAAGTCTGTTCATTGATGCTTTAATAGGGAAGAGCATGAAAATTATGCTCTGCTTGTCTTAGTCAGGGTTTCTATCACTGTCAAGAGACACCATGACCATGACAACTCTTATAAAGGGACACATTTAATCGAGGTGTTCAGAGGTTTTTGGCAGCATGCAGGCAGACATGGTGCTGGAGAAGGAGCTGAGAGTCCCTGCATCTTGACTCATAGGCAACAGGAAGTGGTCTGTCTCACTGGGAGTAGCTTGAGCATAGGAGACCTTAAAGCCAGCCCTCACAGTGACACATCCTTCAGCAAAGCCACATGAACTCCAAAGAGCCACATCTCCTAATACTGCCACCCCCTTCAGGGGCCATTTTCAGACCACCACAGTACAGGATGACATGAGCCTTGGGTGTGAGAATTTTGCTAACTTCCCAGTCCAACATGAAGAAGCAACTGTGCTCCATTGCCATTAGCTATAATTTTGTAGAATGTTACATGTGGGCCAAGATTCAGACAGCTGTTTATCGTAGAAGATAGGCGCATCTTATCATCCTGACTTTACCTTCTAGCTTTTGTTAGTGTTGGGCCAGGAAGATGGGACATTTATCTTTCAGCTTTTGTTAGCTTGGGCATAGGAAGAATAGTTAATTATATTTAGTGATGGGGCCCAGTCTAAGGCCCTCAGCTGCTCCTCTGGTTCATTTTAACTGAGCAATGTTAAGCAGGCTGAGGATTGCATACTGACAAGATAGCATCCCAAAACTGTAGACCACATCTATTGAGACTTGCCCTGCTTGTCAGTCCTAACAGCAAACACTCAGAATGTGGCTAAAGGGGGAAGAGGTAGATCTCGGTTACAAAGCATTTGCCTAGCAGGCTCAAACTCAGTTACCAGCTGGTGGGGTAGTGACAAGGGGCCAATCCAGGACACACTGCTTAGAATAAAATGAAACATGTAGAGGCTGGAGTTATAGCCCAGACATAGGGTGTTTACACAGCAAGCCCAAAGTCCTGTTAGATTCAATCACCAGCACCCTGCCCACCCTGCCAAAAAACAGAAATATATGATATCAATCAAAAATGTACATGGGATTTGAAAGACTTGGTATGAAAAAGGAAGACATGAAAGAGTAATAATTCTGGATGTAGACATCATGCTTGTTAAGTTTCAAACCCAGGACAGATGGCTATAGTACCTATTTAACGTATCAAAGCAGACCGGGCCGCCAGGTTCTCCCAGCATCCCTCAGTCCCTACTTGTTACAGGGTCTGGCTGGCAAACCCCTTCCTCCACCCAGAACTCTCCAACCCAGAGGCTGGGCTGCCTTTCCCCAGAGGCTCTTCCCTATAGAATCCAGACATTTGGGTTCCCAGCTCCTTTAGTACCTTTGGCCTCCAGGCTGCTGCACCTGGTGCCCTCTCCCCACATGGCCCAGCTCAGTCTGGTCTGGACTCTCCCAGATGCCCCTGCCATTGCCTTTCATCCACAGTAAACTTTCTCCCCCACCATACTAGGGACAGCCATCTTCTTTCCTTTCCTTTTTAGTTTTTTTTTTTCATTCAATGCTGAAATATATTTGGGGGTCTATTGTGGCAAATGAAATATGAACATTTTTGTCTGTTTCTTTTTTTACTTTACTAGATGTGGCTACTAGGAAAAGTTTAAGCCACTCATAACAAATGTCAATCAGGAAGCTCTAATTGGAGAATAAGAGATTTTTTCTTTTCTTTCATTCTTTCTTTCCTTCCTTCCTTCCTTTCTTTCTTGAGATGGACTCACTCTGTAATCCAGACTGGACTTGTGGCAAATCTTCTGCCTCAGTCTCCCTAGTGCTGGGATTGCTGGCTTGTGTTGAAACACCTGGCTCAGAGTATAAAATTCCAAGCCAAGAGCAAGGCTATGATTTGGTTATGTGTCCCCAGAGGCCTATTAAGGCTGGTTTCTCCACAGTGGTCCTACTGGAAGAAGGTGGAGACTTTAAGCCAGAAGGCAAGGGGGAGGCAGGCAGGTCATCCCCGCTGGCCTGCCTTTGAAGAGAATGAGACCCAGCTCCTTCCTGTTTTGCTGCAGTCACCAAAGGCCCAGAAGTAATGGGGCCAAGCAATCCTCTCAGAGACCGCCCAAAGTTTGAGTCAAAAGAAACCCTGTTTCTCTACAGTGTTTGTTTTAAAGATGAAAGAACCGAATGCCCAAAGCAAAACTAAAAATAAAAGGCTTAGACACAGATGATGACAAACCTCTACAGCTATCAAGGTCACACAGGGAGAGTAACTACGACCCCAAGCAGGGAAGTGAAGGAAGCAGCTGATATGCCCTAGGGAAAGTCGCTCTGGCAATAGAGGAAACATGGGGTGAAGGGGTTAAACTCCCGCACTTTCTCAACTGCTCTTAGGCTCCAGTTCTCTGAGAAGGGCAAACAGTTGTCCTTTGCAACAAAAGGCCCTTAGATTCCAGGTCCAGGGAGAAAACAGATGCAGAGGGCCTGAGGCAGCCTCCCAGCATCTCAAGGACAAACCCAGCAGCCCCCTTCTGAGTCACCACCAAGCTTGTGCAGATGTGTCCAAAAATGACAAGACTAAACCTCAATCCGAAATATACGAATGTAGCTGCTGCTTGTTTAACCAATCGTGCAGCTGTCCCCGAAACTCCCCTTAATTGTGTTTAAAAGGAGCCTGCATGTCCCTCTCAGGTTGTTGCCACTTTGTACAAGTGAAGGACCCCACACGCTTGCTGGTATAACAAACGCTCTTTGTTCTTGCAAACCGTTTGAGTCTGGGGACTTCCCTCAGCGTTTCCTCAGACCCTACAAGGGGAAGGTAACCAGTAGGAGGCACCAGCACAACCCAGCTCTACCGCATCAGCTCTCAGGGTGCTGTTACGTTTTCGTGAGTTTTTTTGTTGCTGTTTGTTTTGATTTCTGTATTTTCTGTTTCTTTGAAACAGTCTTGCTACATAGTCCAGCTTGGCCTCCATCTCTTGACCTTCTGGCCTCTTGGCCCAGGTGCTCTCAGGGGTCCTTCACATACTGTGCTTGACAGTGCACATAGGCATCTACAGTTAACCCTCTCCACGCTGCCTCACATCAGCTCCTTGCTGGCAGTGGCGAGCATCAGGACTTGCACACGGCAGGCAAAGCATTGCCCCGCTGAGTTATCTCCTCAATATCTATGGCTTTTTATTTTGAGACAGAATCTCACTGAGTTGCTGAGGCTGACCTTGTACTGATGTTCAAATCCTTTAAATAAAAGGGTACAGGGTTGGCATATAAGACACATACATTTCCCTGCATGCTTTTTTGTTTGCTGTCTGCCATACCGAGGATCAAGCTCCATGGTCTTTTAATACACTTGGCAAGCACTCTAACACTTCCTCCCATGTACTTCCAGTGGTTTCTAGATTGGTATTACCTAATACAATGTAAATGCTATGTGGACAGCAGTTCTGTGCTCGTCTGTTTAGGCAATGACAAGAGAAGTTTGTGTGTGTTTAATACAGAAGCAACTCGTGTGTGTCCAACCAACCACACAGTACCTGTCAGCAGGAACCTAGCTTTCTCCCGAGCATTTCCAATGTGCAGTTAGTTAGCTATGTGGATACGTGGATATGGATATAAATCCGGAACCCGTGGATACAGAGGGTGAACTGCGCAGTATGGAGGGAGAAATGGGAAGCATGGGGAAGAGTTGCCTGTGGAGGGAAGGAGGAGGGCAATGCAAGGGAGACAAAGGGGAGGGGATAAAACCCTAAGGATGTTTGGAAAAAGGAAATATTTTACATCTGATAACCACAAATGTGTACATGTGTATGTTCATGTGTATATAAATGTGTATGTGTGTGTGGAAGTTATGTCTCCTGGGATGACAGTGCTCCCCCTAAAGTCATTGACTAATGAAAACTCATCGCCAGGCACAGAAAACTTCTTTCAAGTTGTTGGTCAGGATGTCCAAGGGAATACAAAATAATCTAGGTTACTGCCATGGCCTGCAGGTTCTGCCTCCCAGAGATTGAGATTAAGTCCCTATTGCTGAAGACACCACACACTTAAAACAGTGTGGAGAAATGGAGCTGGAACCAACCCGTAAGCCTTCTCCCTGAGGACAGGTACGCAGATTATCGGGCTGAGATATACAAGCAGCCATGGATGGAAGGTAACCAACAGTCCTACTTGGCAACTATGATGCCTACAGACCACAACAATAACAAGAATGGCAAGAGATTCTGAAAGGTGGCACTTACATCCTGGGTTAACCAACAGCCTCTTAAGCCATTTGGACTTAAGAGGAAGTGTAATTCCTTTAGCCACCCATAAGGCTGCACTTCCGGGTTCGGAGGCCGGCATACATCTCCCAGGTGCACATGCGTGAGTCGCCGGCTACT
>LOEQ01000769.1:70148-81986 GCA_001685075.1 Bramus lutescens | reverse complement strand
AAATATTATAACTATAATTCTTGCTTGATAACTGTTTTGTATATGTAATTTTACGATATTAAAGCTAAAAACCTTCCTTTCACTTAGAAAGAAAAGGGGAGATGACGTGGGATTCCCCTCTGTATGCTGTGAATATGTTTTATTATCATTGGTTAATAAAGAAACTGTTTCAGCCAATGGCTTAGCAGTGTAAAGCCAGGCAGGAAATCAGAACAGAGCTAAAGTAGGCAGGGTCAGGGAGATGCCATGTAGCTCGTGAAGGAGACAGACACCACTGGAACCTTTCCAGTGAGCCACAGCTTCATGGCAATACACGGATGAATAGAAATGGGTTAATTCAAGATGTAAGAGATACCTAGAAATATGCCTGAGTCCTTGGCCGAACAGTTTTGTAATTAATATAGTTTCTGTGTGATTATTTGGGTCTGGGCAGCCAGGAAACAAAGGAGCTATCTCTGCCTACATAACACAGAAGGCCAGTGCAATTGCCAGGTGCATTTAGGATGAACTGTGTGACAAACAATGCTAGCAAGTCTGGTTACCAAGGTGATGTGTGCTAGGGGTTTTTCTGCTTTTGTACAGTCAGATTTCTTTTTGTCTTTGCCAGCTCTTTAGCAGATTGCCTGTGCTGCTCCTCACTCTCGGGTTTAATACTTACTCAGTCACAAAACTGCTTCATTTCTCATCTGCCCAGGTTTCATACATGCTAAGCACACATTCTACTGTTGAGTTACACTCCAGCCTCAGAGATGTTTATTTTAATCCCACTCCCCCCCCCCAATATCTTCAGGATCTGGGAAAATAGAACCTCCCGAAGCAAAGTAGCTGTCCAAAGAGCAAACCTGAATGTCTCGGGGACATACCACTCATCTGAGAAAGGATGCCAGCAACAGTGTTGTGTACATTCAAGTGTGTGGAAGCCAGGGACAGAGTCCAAACACCAACTACAACAGCTACTGACAGAGACTCATGGAAATGCAGGTCTTCCACTCATCCTGGAAGATGGACCACCCAGCTTACCTCCTCAGGTTTAAGAGCACAGCTCATATGTGGATCTGGGTCAAATCTATGTTTGGGTGCAGCTGCACAATCATGGGCCCAAGAGATTATTTCTAGCGAACTCCCAGGTGGTTCTGACACGCTGTGTCTTGGGAACACATTTTAAGTAGCAAAGGGTTAGAAAAAGAGGAAGAGGAGGAGAGTGCAAAGGAGGAGAATCAGGCAGGAAATAGAGGCATGGGGTAGGGACCAGATGTTTCTGCCTGCTACTAGAGTAGAGGTTCTCAACCGTGGGTCACGGCCCCCTTGGGAGTTGCATATCAAACATTTATATTATGATTCATAATAGTATCGAACTTACAGTTAAAAATTAGCAACACAATAATTTTATGGTTGGGGGTCACCATGACATGGGGAACTGTGTTAAAGGGCCACAGCATTAGGAGGGTTGAGAATCACGGCCCTAGAGGACCCCGCAGCTGCTGGCAATGCTCCTTGCTCAGGATCTGGATAGAATACTAATTCTGGATTCTACAGGATCCTGCTATCTTCCCTTAGCACATGGGCTATTTATTCTCCTCAAGACAGACTCTCCTCTTAGACTTCTGGCTAAATAAGACCGCACGAATGTGGGCTTCTCAGACACTTCTGTAGTGTGCAAAAAAACAGAAATCATCCAGAAATGCTTGAGGGCATTTTGTTTCCCATAGACTCTGCTCCCAAGCACTGTGTGTGTTTGGGAAGTAAGTGGATGGGTTTCTTGGGGATGAGAGACCAGGAGATCTGTGAGTTCAATAAATATAGTGCCTCCATGGAGGGCCATTTCAACCCACAACTATAGGATCTCCTCACTGGAAGGCACACACATGGCTCCAAAGCTGGACTGTACAAAAAGCTAGCCTTTATCACCAGGCATCTGCTTCCATCCCCCAAAACCTTGCCTTTCATGTTGAGCAAAGCTGTGGCTTTGGAGTGTTACAGTCTTTGAAAGAAGTACAAAATGTTTGTCCGTCTGATGGACCCACCTGTCTAGATTCGATCATGCTGGAAAGTGTTCCATTCTCAGTGGGTTTCCCCACCATGGACTTAACCCCCTTGCCCATTCCTCCCTCTGTTCAACAGGACCCCGGGAGTTCTGCCCAGTGGTTAGTTCCACAGCTAACCACTCTGCATCTTCATTTCTGCATCTTCTTCCATCAGTTATTGGATGAAGGTTTTAGGAGATCATGTCTAGCTCCCCTTCCTATGCAGATCCATGCATGTCTCTCTTAGGGTCCTCTTTGTTACCTAGCTTCTCTGGGGTTGTAGACTGTAGGCTGATCATCCTTTGCTTTATGCCTAATATTCACTTATGAGTGAGCACATACCATATTATTTAACTTTTAGTGAGACGGCAGAGGCCTTGATAGGATTTTTAACAGTAGTAAGAAAGGTCTGGGTTTGTGTTGTAGACCCTAAAGAATCCAAAGGACCACGACCCCCTTTGGTGTTGATAGAAAACTGTGTGGCCCTCTCCAGGACAAAACTGGAAGGCAGAAAAAGAGTAAAGAGACGGCAAGAGAGATGCTGCACTGACAAAGTCACGGGAAGGACCAGAGGGTGGCTTTGGACAGTTGTATTTTGTGTCACCAACCTTTGGACAGCCTGTGCTCTGGCCCCCAACCTTGGGCTGGGCATTTACTAAAAAGGGTCTGGCATAGTAAATACGCATGTCTTGTAACTGCAGTATCTCTCAAGCGGTCAGGAGCCATTCCCAAGAATATTGCTATGTAAACAAGTCCCCTGGCTCTGAGATGCCAGCAAGAGCAGAATCCTAAGCTATCACTATCAGCCCACAAACAGCCCAGTCCTTCACTGGCTCTGACCATCCCTTTGGATTTTTTTCTTACTTCTCTGACTCTTCTGCATCTCCCCCTCTGCAATCATCAGGCATTTGGAAGTAATGAATATAAAATGTCATGTGGGACATTTTATAGTACATGGGGTTCTGGGAAGCTCCTTGAAGCAGGACATGATAGGTTCTTCCTTCCTTAAAGCAGGTATCAGAGGAGGCTTGTCCATCAAGGAATATTTGTACATGTGTGTGTTTATGTGTGTATGTACATTCATATATTATATCTAGAGAATAATATATACCCTCATCCCACTCCCTTTTTAAAAACAAGGTTTGATGAGAAATGCCAAATATTCTACCTACATCTAGGGACCCAAGGGCTAAGGGTTGTCCAGACCAAGTATCCTACATCTAGGGACCCGAGGGCTATGGGTTGTCCAGACCAAGTATCCTACATCTAGGAACCTGAGGGCTATGGGTTGTCCAGGTCAAGTATCCTACATCTAGGGACCCGAGGGCTAAGGGTTGTCCAGACCAAGTATCCTACATCTAGGGACCCGAGGGCTATGGGTTGTCCAGACCAAGTATCCTACATCTAGGAACCTGAGGGCTATGGGTTGTCCAGGTCAAGTATCCTACATCTAGGGACCTGAGGGCTAAGGGTTGTCCAGACCAAGTATCCTACATCTAGGGACCTGAGGGCTATGGGTTGTCCAGGTCAAGTATCCTACATCTAGGGACCTGAGGGCTATGAGTTGTTCAGCCCCCGCCTCATATGGGAAGCAGTGGGGACAAAGATGAAGTCACTAGCCCACCGAGAAGCTGAGTGGCTAGGTCTAAGTACTGTCTCTACACTCTACGCCTGGGGTCTCAGCTGAGACCAGGTGAGCACGCAGACCATGCTTGAGCATCCTGCTTATTATATAACACAAGATGCTCCTTTGGTAACTAACCCTTCTTATTCTCCAGCAGAGATCCTCCCCATAACTGAATTTTCACATAACAGGGAATATCACTAAAAACAGAAATCGTATTTGCGAAAGGGAAAAAAAATCCGCAGAGCATTTATATCCTTACATTTCCTTCTCATCCATCTCCCATCCTTAAATTTACCCCAGGATTTGCATTGATTTGCACTTGTAACCCTGTGAAATAAAAGCATTTAAAAGTGAGCGCTTTGGTAGCCTTTAGCACATGCCCAGTTGTCAATCAGCATCTCCACATGGTTCCAAAACCATCAAGGAGGAAATTCTGTACCATCATATCAGCCCTCTGCTCTCTGAAAGCCAAACTATCTGTTTTCTGCCCCCCAAAGATCCCCTTACTTTGTGTATTTCACACAGTGTGTGACCTTTGGTGTCTGACATCTTTGAATTGGCTACTATGTGAACGATATATCAGAACTCGCTTCCTTCTGTTGCCAAGTAATATTCCATTGGATGGGGATTCATGTGTATGGGCATTGGGGTGTTCTTACTTTCTAGCCATTTCAAATGCATGGCTTTTACTTATGTGTTTGTTTGGGTTTTTTTTTCCTGCGTGTATATGAAGGAATGGATTTGCCAGAGCGTGCTGTAACTATATTTAACGTTTTGAAGCACCACACTTCTTTAAAATCATTTACATATTTGGAATTTATCTCTAGCTTTAATCCAAACAGGAAAATGTTTACTTGGGTATAGGTACTGTCTCTGCTCTTTCCCTCTGGTGCTAGGTGGAACACCCAGCGCTATGCATGGGCCAGCTCAAGGTAGGATGCAAGGCAGTTGAAGCTCTTACCGATCCTGAAGGTTCTGTAACATTCTTTATTGAGGCTGAGAGAGTATTTCTTTATCAAATAACTGGAGCTCCTCTACCCCCATCTCTGTCTACTTCCCTCCGTCCTTTCCTGCTTCTTTTCTTTTGCTGGGAATTAAACCCACCCCTCAGATGCTGGGCAAGCACTCTACCATGGGAGACAGGTAGAACTAAAAAGGTGTCCGAGCAACAGTTTTAAAGGTAACTAAGTACAATCTGACTGTCTTAGTCAGCATTCTACTGCTGTGAAGAGACGCCATAGCAACTCTTATAAAAGAAAACATTTCATTGGGTTAGCTTACAGTTTCTGAGGTCCATTATTATCATGGTGGGACATGGCAGCGTGCTGGCAGACATGGTGCTGGAGAAGGAGATGAGAGTCCTATGTCTTGATCCGCAGGCAGCTGGAGTCTGTGTTCCACACTGAGAAAAGTTGTGCTTAGGAGACCTCAAAGCCCATCCCCACAGTGACACACTTCATCCAACAAGGCCACACCTCCTAATAGTGCCACTTCTTATGGAGGCCAGTTTCTTTCAAACCACCACAATTACTGAATCAGGGTTACCTGATTATGGTTGGAAGGAATGTCAATCAGGCTGGGTCAGAGTGTCTCAGCAAGTTTACCATGGTGGGATATGGCAGCGTGTTTGCCGAGACAAGTTTGTTGCAAGCAATCAGGGTTTTATCCCCTTATCAAAAACAATACGATGGGGGTTGCCTGGAAGAATACAATTGTAGTTCACAGGTTACAGTGTTGTCTGCAGACTATACAGGGAACACAAGATTAATGTCTAAGACTAATTATTCAGGCAAATTTGCAAGTGCTTTGCTGACTTCTAGAGAAAACAGAGAAACTCTGGTGTTCTGAATGCTCACTGCCTGAGGGAGTGCCTTGGTTTCTTGGGAACTGAAAGGCACACAGTGCCCCAGGAGCCACAGACTCTAACCTTGCCTCTCAAGGCAGCTAGACCAAGCCAATGCCATGATTCCCTGCAAATTCCAAAGAGGCTCAGGGAATGCGGTTGGAAGCCATGAGCGCTCTAGGCTGGAGGGAAAGTGCAGGTCCCATTCCACCCTTTCCATATCTAACAGCACATGAATTGCCTCCCTCATCCTCCAAAGACTCTGGTGTAGAAGGCTTGGTCCCCAGATAGCAGCACAACTGAGAGCTGATTGCAACATGAAGCTCTGATCTAATTAATTAATCCTAGCAGAATGGACTGTTAGAAGACAGAACTTAACAGAGGAAGTAAGTCACATGACTGTGTCTCCCTGGCTGTCGGAGGAGCCCTAGCTGCCAGGTGAACAGCTTGCTTGTGGTGACTTTCTGCCTCGCCGTGGCCTCAAAACAATAGACTCAGATGAGTATGGCTGAAACCAAGAGCATACCTGAAGGGTTTGGAGAGTTGAAATTGCTTACCCTAGACCCATAGGAACCTGCCATGTGGGCTATTCAGGTCTAAATCATTGTATAATTGTCACAAGAAATTGATTTTGTTTTGAGAAAGGACCTGCGGCCGTTGAAAAGGGTTTTTGTTTGTTTGTCTTATGTGACTGCCGTCTGGGATTCCTACGAAGCTCATGCCATGTCACAAACTGACAGAAGGCAGTATGTGACGAGCACAGGTTAGACCCTGAAGCCACCTGGTGAAGCCTGAGATGACTTGAAGACCAACAGTGCAAATATGTGTGACCAAGGCTAACTTTTACTTTCGTCTGAGCGTCCTGGTCCCAAATTTAGCCAGCGTTTGTAGAAATTCCCTGAAAGTTCCCACTTGCTGTGGTCTGAATTAAAGGGGCCCCACCCCTTTAATCTGCTGAAATCCAAACCCTAACCCCCAAGGTGATGGTATTAAGAGCACCATTTGGTCTTAGTCCTTTTCCGTTACTACCGCAGAATACCTGAGACAACTTATACAGGGTAGTGGTTTACTTTGGCCCATAGTTCTAGAGGCTGCAGCTTAAGAGTTGGTAGCAGTGTGATGAGGGCCTCAGGTTGTTTTCACTCATGGTGGAAAGACAGAGAGACCAGCCAACCCCTCCGCAGTCAAAGGAGGACTCGCTGCTGTTGCTGAGACCCTGAGTTCGGTTCCAAGCACTCACGGCAGTGCTGCTCACAACCAATGTAATTCTAGCTCTAGGGGAGCTGGTGGCCTCTTCCGGCCTCCTTGGGAATATACTTACGAACAAGGACAAAAGCAGACACATAAATAAAATGAAAATACATCTTAAAACAAAAGATAATAGTCACTCTGTGACTCTAAAGAAAGAGTACATGATCCCTGCTTCTGTGTTGTTTAAAGTAGCTTTGTCCGGCTTTTTGTTGTGATCAGCATTTCTGCTAACCCTTCCCCGTGTGACCTTCTCCCTTAACCTGGGCCTAGGAAGGGCTCACTAAGGAAGAGTTTGTGTGTTCCTAGCTAATTCTAGCGTTCAGCTAACCTATGAAGGAGACTTCAGTGGGCAGCTGAGGTAGGAACCCCTTTTCTGAAAATCAGGACTATCAGAAGCAGCAAGCAAACATAAAATAGAAACACATTCTCCTGTAATTGATGTTTACATGAGACCCTGCTTACCAAGCCAGCAGGATGGTAAGACTGGGTGCATCAAGTGACTTAAAGTTGACGAATTTAAAAACACAAGAGCTGAAAGGGACACTGTCTGGACATCATTTGGTGGCTAGACACGGAGTACCTGTGACGGGGAAGAGCCAAAGACTCTTCCAGTTAGCTCCTGCCCTCTCTTTACTCCCTCCCCCCTCTCCTGCCCCTCCCCCCTTCCCTTTCTTCTCCCCTCTCTCTCTTTCCTGCTTGGAAATATTTATTTAAAAAACCAACGAACAAAAAATCCTCCAGTCTCTAGTAAATTTCTCCGTAGGAGATGCACGCTCCTTTCCACCAGGAAAATCTGACTGAATCTAGGTCTGACTCCTTCCCCTCAGGCCAGTGCACTCAAGATAAAGTCAGCTCAGCCCCTGTACTGTTGGACGCCTCAGTTGCTGCGGGGTAGATTGGGCAAGTCTGGGCAGAGCAGGGCTGTGCTGGTCTCCTAGCGACTCGGGCAGCCGTGAGGTAACATGCCACCCACGAGCCGGCAGTGGTCCTGCAGTTGGCGACACCATGGCGGAGCGTGGGCATGCCGAGGTCGGGTGCTGAAACGGAGGGTCCGACGTGCAGGAGCACCGGAACTGCGGGCGATGGTAAGCACGGTGCCGCTGGGGCTCAAGAAACTGCTGATCAAGGAAGCCTGGATCCTCTGGGCTGGGCGAGGAAGCTCCTTGCTGCTAGGAGTTGCCTTTCACGGTGACCCCTGTGCCCTTAATATAGAGTGAAAAGACCAGTGCTGGATAGATACCCTGTCCCCCAAAGGACACAGCCTTTTGGGTTCCTTTGCCACAAGCCCAGGAGAAGTCCTTTGAAGTCCCCAGGCCAGATAGGGACACACAGAGGCCTCTAGGGAGTCTGTACTATATATAGCTCAGGCCTCTGAGCTCCTGCCTGCAACACACAGTTGGGGAGTAACCAGCTCTTTCAACAGACCCTTGGTTCAGCGCATGGCATCTGCAATACCTGAAGTCTTTAGCCCTTCAGTTGGAGGTTCTGGCCCAGCAGAACCCTTGGTGGGAGATGCTTGAAGCCCTGGGAAGACAGGTCACTATTTGGAGGGTTGGTGAGGCAGGGAAAAAGATTTTATTTTCCCCTTGCTTGAGAGTGAGTTCTGGTTGGTGAAGAGGCCTTTCAATGGGCGAGGAATAGAGCAGCAGGCCTCGAATCAGAAAGGCTAGTAGCTCACTTATGTAGCCTAGGTTAGCCTTAAGATGGTGGTCCTCCTGCCTCAGCCTCCAGAGTGCATGATTTGAGGTGTGCCACCATACCCAGCACTCTGGGGTCTTATTTTCTTACTGTGAAATGGGGTATGTTAGTGAATCAGCCTTGCAGGTGCGTGAGGACCCTTGGGACGAGCCACACAGAACACAGTGCTCTCTGTATCTATGGGACCCGTTATGAGTGCCTGGGAAGTCTTAACACCCGCCCCCTGCATTGAAAACCTATCTGCTTTGAAATAATTGTGGGCTTAGGGGAGATGGCAAATGTCCAAAATCCTACAGAGCCTTCCCTAGTTGCTTCCAATAGGACCATCTTATGTGTCTACAGCCTGCCACCACACCAGGAAACTGACCTTGGCACAAGGTCCAAGTGGTTAAGCAAGACCTCTGCATTTACCAGCTCTCACGTCTGTAGAATTCCTGTATGTATACTTCAAGATTCCAAACAATCAGTATTAATTACCTTCCCCATTGCTGTGAAAGAAGAGCTCACCAAAACAGAGAAGGAATGGTTCTGGCTCATTGTTTTGGGAGGTATCAGTCTCTGCCAGTGAGGGAAGTGGGCAGCCCAGGCAGCCTCATCCACGGAGACGAGAGCTCTTGGCATGACTGCACACATGGTGGGCCATCAGGAGCACAGATAGGTGGGAAGCAGAGCAGGGGTTTTACCCTGAAGGCTAGAGAGGCTTCATGTCCCCCAAAGTTCCATAACCTCTAAAAAGAGTGCCACCAGCTGGAGACTGAGTGTTTAAACACAAGCATCTGTGGGGGACATTTTACATCAACCAATCACACAGGAACAACCGTGAGACCCTCATTGTCCGTCTTTCTTCCCCCGACCAACAGCAAATCTGTTCCCCAGTTCTGTAATTTTTGAGTATTTTAAGAGTGTTACCTAGGGGCTAGAGAGCTGGCTCAGCAATTAAGAATACCTGATGCTCTTCCAGAGAACTGCAGTTGGGTTCCCAGCACCTCCATCAGGCAGCACACAAGTGCCTGTAATTCCAAGTCCAGGGAACATGATAAATAAGTAAAAATAAAAAATAATGCTAGCAAGCTAGAATGACATAGGTCATTTTGATACCGACTCTTCTCACCCATAAAGCTTGTGCGATCCATCCATGCTGTGCTTGTCAACGATTTGTTCATCTGGTTGCTTAGGAGCGTGCTCTGTGGCATGTTTGTTTCTTTATGCACTTGATGACATCCTGGCTAGTTTCAGTTTTTGACTATTGTGTACCAAGTTGCCACAAACCTTTATGTACATGACTTGGGGAGGGTAAATGTCAATGTACCATATACGAATGTCTGTGAAAATAGCAAACATTCAGGGGAAAATGGTTCTAGTTTTATATTATTGGTCAAGCAAGATTATTTGTGGGCCTAAGCAGATATGGAGAGATGAAGTTGGGGGCATAGTTCGGTTTGCAGAGTGCTTACCTAGTATGAAGCTTTGGGTTCAACTCCCAGCACTGTAAAACCCAGATGTGATGGCACATGCCTATAATTGTGGCATTCGGGAGCTGGAGGCAAGAGGCTCAGAAGTTGAAGGTGACTCAAGGTTGTCCTCTACAAGGCTGGTTTGAGAGTAGCCTGGGCTATAGGAGGCTGTCTCTCCAAATGTATGAATAAATAGAGGTAAAAAGAAAATGCAGAATTAAGCTTTTATCTATGAGAAGCTGAGGTAGAAGAAGGCTCTTCCTCTTACATCCACGCACCTCTCAGAACTGACAGGGAGGTTAGGGAGACTCAGCTTCCCCCAGGCTTTCTGCCAGTTTCAGAATTCTGAGTCGCAAACTAGGTAGTATACAGTTCCCATTTTGAGATGTATGGCTCTACTAAAGCAAAGACATTTACTGTTTCAATTTGTTTAATGATTTTAGGAAGTGCTTGGGTGTTTAAGTTAGTTATAAATATAGAATATGAACTGTATGAAGATAGTGAATAATGGGGAGGGTTATTTGCTAATAGATGAGATGTGGCTCAACACGCCCGTGCCTCGAGCCATTTGGAGAGTGACTTATTAAGGGCAGGGAGAAACTTTCTGCAAACTCATTTTTTAGTCCTTTCATATTGATTTTTAGAATGCAGTGAAGTTAAGCTCCTCAAACACACATGTGCATTTACATATGACAAAGAAGATTCTAGGGTTCACTGGAAACCACTGAGAACCAGGCTAGAATCTCTTCAAATTGTATGAAGATGGTTACAGCAAAGATTAGATTTAGTATAAAACAGGACAGGCAAAAAAGGGAAGACAATAGCTGTCAAAATGTCTGAGGCAGGCTGACATTAGTTAGGGCCATCAGCTGCCCGGGTTCCAAGGCCTGCCTTTATCACTGGTTGCGTATTCTAGGTCTGGTATCATTTTCCTTCCCATGTACCATCTGTCCCTTCCATCTCATCTCTGTGACCTGACTGCTCCGTCCTAGTGGGGGCCTGGAGGGGAAGGAAGCAGAGAGACACGGGCTGTGTGAAAGTCAGAAGAGAGGAGGGATAAAGGAAAAGTCTATGGCTCACCTGAGGTAAACAGTGGAAGACCACCTGTGGCTCCATGAAAATATGCATCTAGTGGTCCAAAACTTAGAAAACCTTTGGATTCTGCAAGGGGACCTGAGATGCCAGAGAACTCAGGAGAAAATTATAAAAATGATCAGCTCCAGCATGCAGCTAGCCGTCGTTCTCTGGTGCTTTGAACTGCATTAGAAATCCCAGGCCTACCACCTCTTAACCATAGAGCTTTTTATCTAGAATTTATTTTTGATGTTTCTAGTCCCCCCTCTATGTTTGTATATATGTGTGTGTGCGCGCGCACATGTGGCTATGTGCACTTGAGTGCATGTGCCCATGGAGGCCAGAGGCTTTGGGTTCCCTGGAGCAAGTTACACCTGTGTAGCTTTTGATGTGTGTGTGTGTGTGTGTGTGCATGCGCGTGCACGTGCTCACATATGTTTGTGTTTAATTTCTCTATGCCTCACGTTATCTATAAATAGGAATAATACTAGTACTGACTACATGGGGTTGTTATGACATTTAAATAGGCTGATGTATGAAAGCACTTAGAGCAGTTCCCCGCTGTGTTGTGGGGAGTTCCCCATGTGTGTAGCTGTTATGATTCTTTAAAGAAAATTTATCTATTTGTGTGTGTGTATGTGTGTGTGCACATGCACACACGTTCTTGCACACATAAGCCATCATGTGTGTGGAGGTCAGAAAACAACTTTTTGGAGACAGTTCTCTCCTACCATGTGGGTCCTGGGATTAGGCTGGGCAGCAGGCACCTTTGCCCACAGAGCCACCTGTCAGGCTTTGTACACACACACACACGTAGTAATAAAGGGGGAGCGGGCCCTGCTTTTCGTCCGGCCCAGCTCCCGCACG
>LOEQ01000769.1:53003-67804 GCA_001685075.1 Bramus lutescens | reverse complement strand
CACACACACACACACACACACACAGATCTAAATGACATGTTGTGGGCTTCATGCAGCTCATGGACTATCATTTCCCAGTCTTCCTCCTGAGTTGAAAGGGGAAACCAGGGCTGTCTTAGTTAGGGTTTTATTGCTATGAAGAGATACCATTGCCACAGCAACTCTTATAAGGAAAACGTTTAATTGGGGCTGGCTTACAGGTTCAGAGATTTAGTCAAGTATCATCATGGCGGGAAGAATGGTGGCAGTGTGCAGGCAGACATGGCGCTGGAGAGGTAGCTGCGAGTTCTACATCTGGATTGGCAGGAAGCAGGATGAGAAAGAGACACTAGCTTGAGTGTTTGAAACCCCAAAACCTGCCCCCCAGTGACACACTTCCTCCAACAAGGCCACACCTCCCAATAGTGCCACTTCCTGTGAGCCTGTAGGGGCCATTTTTATTCAAACCACCACAAGGGCCCACTGAGGGTATCTAACACACGAATTCATTCTGTTACAGAGAGGCTGCATTAGTTACTCTTCTCATCTCCATGACAGAATACCAACGCAAAGCCATGCATGGGGGAAGGATCTCTTTGGGCTCAGGGTTTGTGGTGGAAGTGGCTATCATGGTGGGGAACGCAGGACTGAGTTCATGGTGTGAATCCTGCAGGTGGGACTCTTCACACCGAATGGAGAATACCAGCGCTTCCACTCTTCCGTCCCTGCCTCTAGTCCGCGGCATGGCACTACCCACATTCAGGGTGGTTCACTCTCCTCAGCTAGCCCTCCCTGGAAATGTCCTCAGAGGTGCGCCCAGGAGTGTGTCTCCTAGGCAATTCCATGCCCAGTCAAGCTGACAGTGAACTCTTCATCACAAGAGCTACATTGCCACTGGGACCTCCCCTGCCATACTGCTGTCCCTTGTCTCTGGGAGGGGAACCGACCTGACTCTTCACAAACACAATGGATTTTTTTTAACATGGCAGAAGCAGTTAGAATAGCGAATGCTTAGATTTACACGTGGATGGGCCTTTAAAAATTCAGTGGCATGGACGACACAGGTAAGACTTTGAAATAGGGTACCCGGTAAAAAAAGCATCTGCATTTAGAATACCTGCGCTCAGAGAGACAACTGATGCTTTAAGGATGTGTGCAGGCTAAGGTACAGGTCCCCTTCAGAACAGTGGCTTTCCTTAAGTGGGCGATGGGAGCAGGCCCTGGGGACACAGCAGGACACACAAGGTCAGGGCTTGCAGAGAGCATGGTTAACTCAGCCTCCTGTGACTCCCTCTTCCTCTGCCCCCTCGCCCCCCCACAATAGATGGAGGCTAGCCTCCTTATGCCCTCCTCCCACCCGGTCCTAGGATGCACATCACCTGACTTGTGTCTTCTAGGCACCTGGAGACCCTGCCTTCCAAGAGTTTCATGAAGCCCAAGAGGCTGAGGCTCCCGGGATCCATGAACAGCCAGCACTGGGTGTTTGTGAGAGAGGGACTGGATGACTTCAGGAAAAGCTGTCCCCGACACCAGCACTCCAAGGATGTCTCTCTGCCTCATGTTCATCACAGACTCCCCCAAGCTACCCCCAAGAAGAGGCAGGATGGACTGCCCCAGGAGGCCACCCTGTTATCCAAACTTCCACAGGCGAGGAAGGCATTCCTAGAGGATGTGGAAGATAACATGGCCCTGCACCCCCTGGCTCTCTACCCACATCTGGAAGAAACTCTGCCCCCTGAGGTGATTTGTCTGGGCTTGATGGGGTGCAGTCTGGGGTGGGGGTCTGAAAATAAACCTCTCCAGCCACCCAGGTTATAGGAAAGGAGGTCATACCCCCAGGAGAAGGTTCTTAAGCAGCTCAGGGCAGCCCTCCTGTGTCTGCTGAGGAAACACAGTGGTAGGACACACAGCTGTCTCCCTTGCTTCCTATGCAGCCTTTCAACTCACCAGAGCGTCCCACATAGGCAGTTTGGGCTCTCAAACCCTCTCTGTTGACTTTGCCCTGAGACTTTCTAGATACAGGAAGACATGCAGGGAACTGCCCAGTCTCACTTAGGTCTCTTTAGCCCAGGCCAAAGAGATTTTTTTTTTCAAGAACTCACTAACAGATAAGAGGTGGGAGACTGAAGGGCATGGGGAGAGGAGCAGGATTCACCGTAATGTCCAGGCCAGGCCTGAGTAGGAACTCTGTTGTGTCACCAGCGTCCCAGGCTGCTCCTAATTCGTCTTCACAGCCCTCGGCACATTTACCCTGTTTCTCTATCTCCAAATGGCACCCAGGTTCCAACAAGAAGGAAGAAATGACTATCTTTTCACTAAGCTAACGATAGTTTTTCTAGGCATGGCTTCCTCATTTGACCTCTGCCATCCGCTAGCAAGCTTAGAAATGGTTTCTTACTTGACCACCACAGCCTTAAACAAATCCTGGGCTGTGTGAGATCTGAGGAAGAAGGCAGATTGGGTGAGGCAGGAGGTGAGCAGGAGTGTCTCTCCACCCCAACCCCTGCATCCTGTCCAGGGCTAAACAGACAAGGCTGGGTGCACCATTCCCTTGCTCAGAACCCCCTCTCGCTCAGTGGAGCCAAGCCCCTGCCTGGCTTTGGGGACTCTCTTCTCTGCTGCTCTCCCAGCTCTGCCACCCACCGCTCTCATCCCGCTCCTGCTGCAATTTCTGATCAGCGGTTTTCTACACGGTGTTTTCCTTCCCGGGTTTCAAATAAAGAGGTGGTTCTACCGCATCTCGTGCGTGGCGCATGGCCATGGCACGGGAGCGTGGTTCTCATTTCCCTGTCCCATTTCCCACTTCTTTTTCATGTGATCCCAGAAAAATCCAAACCACAGGCTAGTTTCCGTGGTCCACTGGTTCACGAGCCTACTGCGTCCCTAAGCTAGTCACTGTGGCTCTGGTGCGGTCTTACAAGAATGGAAGTGAGGTTAGGCCAACTAGGACCAAAGTGGATGGGGGAGGAGGGACAGAGGGCTCCTGGTGTGTGGGGGTGGGGGAGGGTCATGTGTACGTTGACATACATGTGCCTGTGTGGTAGGACGAAGAAAACCTCATCTGTAGTTCCTTGGGTGCCTGACCATCGTCTTATGGAGACAATGTTTCCTACTGGCCTGGGACTCACCAAGCTGGGTAGGCAGACAGCTCTCTAGCCCTAAGATTATATATGCACTGCACCCAGATTTTTTTTTAACATGAGTTCTGGGGGGTGGAACTCAGGTTCTCCTGCTATCAAGGCAAGCACTTTACTGGCTGTGCTATTTCCCCAGCTCGTGAGGTGGTTCTTCAAAGGAAAATGCAGACACTGTATCCATAGGGGCATGAGTGATGCTTGAGATGCCAGCAGTCAAGAACCACAGAAGTCCAAGGAGACACTCCAAGTTCTGGGTCCTTAGGGGTCTGGGAGAGGCTCACAGGTGTATTTCTAGAGGAGATGGGATCATAACACAGCCTGAGCACCCAGTGTCCAGGTGACAGACGCCCTGCAGCTCAGTACCCAGTACAAGGCTCTATGAATGACATTTGAAGAGGAACACCAGAGAAGCGACTTGGTGCACTTTGTTACAGAATTGGGGCCCCCTTTCCTGCGGTGTTCACCCTACCCTACCCAAAGTCGGCTTTCTTTTTGTAGCTCTTATTGCAGGTGCTGGAGGTACTTGACCCTGAGAGGAACTTGGAGGAGACATGGGCTTATTGTCAGGATACCAGAAAATTAATGAAGGGACCCACAGAGCTTGAAGAAAAATGTTCTTCTCAGGTGTGCCTGTGAGTACTGCTGACATCTTTGCCCTGATGAACATTCTGGGATGGTCTTATCCTATTTAGAACAGTTTTCCTAATTTGGGTGTTTTGTTTTATTAGTTTAAAAAACAAAACAAAACAAAAAACTCTCAGTCTCATTTAGGTCAGGCTGACCCTCAGCTTGTCATGATGCTAAGGATGATCTGATGCCTGATCTTCCTGTCTGTGTTTCTCAAGAGTGGGATTTTAGGCTCATACCACCACACCTGGCCATCTAAAATACTTTTTAAAGAAGCAATGGCAATAAAGATTTGCAGCAGAAGACAAATCATGGATCTGGCCGATAAATAAACATGGGCACCCATCTAGCTTTTATTTGACAAGAGGACAGCAAAAGGCCTGATGAATTGATTTTATTCAATATGGCAGGTCAGGCCATGTGTGCAACTATGCATAACACAGGAAACTGTCAAGGATGCCCTCGCTAGTCATTCTTTTATTTTGAGACAGGGTTTAAGGTAGCCCAGGCTGTCCTGAAATTCTTCATCTTCCTGCCTCTATTTCCAGTGTGCTGGGATTACAGGCTTTGGCCATGACACCTGGCTAGGTGCTTGTCATCCAAAGCAATTATATAATTTTCTGTTTGGAGGCTGTGTTCATCTTTACATAAACCATGCCCATAATTGCTTCCTTCTCTCAGACTACCTAAAGCATGAAAATTAGCAAAAATTCTTTTGTACCTCCTCCTTGCTCCCCCAATCCCATATTATTTAATGATGTAAATGTTGATTGATATAAGTAAGTTTCAGCATAAACATGGGATGAGACGTTTACTTCTGAGACTGGGTGAGCTCACTGATGGGTGCTGAAGTAGACAGGGAGATCTATAGACCACGGTGACAAGGATCTCACTGTTGCTGCATTGCTTGCTCTCTGGTATATCCGGGAGAGCGACTCACCTCACTCCTGCCCTTCTCCCACTGGAGAGAGAGCCTGTGGGGTGCACAGGTTCTTCTCACTCTCTGTGCTGGAGGGAAGGTCACCCCTGCTGGGGGCTGGGTGGAGGAATCTGCCAGTTTATGGCCTTCCATGAACAAGTTCTCTTGGATATAAAGCCACGCCCTCCAACATGGCAGCCGCTTGTTATAAAAGTGATGGTTTGGCTTCTATCTTCACTGTTTATATTGTTTCTCAGGTTGCTCAGAGCCTGCACACAGAAGAGAGGAACATTATGCGTGGAGACATAATCTATGATATAGTAAGACAATAAAGGCAGCATCTGTCTTTCACTTTGGGCAGTTTACATGGTTAACCCTGAAAAATCTCTAAGGCAGTGGCTCTCAACCTTCCTAATGGTGCAACCCTTTAATGTGTGGGTCTTCTTGTTGTGGTGAACCCCAACCACAAAGTTATTTCATTGTCACTTCATAGCTATAATTTTCTACTCTTACAAACTGTAATAGAAATATCAGATATGTGAGTATCCAAAGGGCTCACGACCCACAGGTTGAGAACCAGTGTTCTAAGGTAAGCCATTGCAAACAAGTGGGCATTGATCACCTACGCCCTCAGAAGAAGTCCAGCCATAATATATTAATATATTAGCATATCATAAAGGAAATGTGTAATTTCAAAGAGGTGAGCTTGGCTGTTAGCATATGTATTCATTTCCTTTGGCTGCTGGGAAATTTTGGCATAAACCTGGTGGCTTAAAACAATGGATATGTTCATCCAATATTTGCTAACAGCTCTGAGCCTCTAGTCTGAAATGACTATCACAGCTGACATCAGATTTCAGCAGAGCTGTATTCCCTCCAGAGGCTGCAGGGAAATTTGCTCCTTGCCTCTTCCAGTCTCTAGTGACTGCTTGAGTTCCATCGCATGTGACCACATTTCTCCAAACTTGGAGACCAGCAACTTTGTGTCTCTGTCTGACATCCTCACGTGGCCTGCTCTTGTGTATCAGGTCCACCCCTCTCTGTCCTTCAAGGACGCCTGTGATGGTGTGTGTGAACCAGCAAGATAATCTAAGATAATCTCCCAGTCTCAGAAGTGTGGACGAATCACACCTGTGAAGACTCTTCAAAAGTGGAAGGATTAGCACTTGATCTCTTTGGAAGCCTCCATGGCCCTCCCAGAGCATGAGGTGACACCACCCCTCTTGAAAACAAGCTCCCTTGGCCAAATACCCTATCCTTCCCTCTGAGAAGAGCCTTTGAAGGAGGCATCCAAACTCATTCCCTCTTGATCCTACAGCAGTGAAGATTCCTCTTCAGTGCCCACTGAACTCCATTGACCGTGCCCTTGGTCAAGGTCACATTGATACCTATTCTGCCACATCAGTGACTTTGCCCATTGTCCTGACAAAATATCTGGCAGAAGCAGTATCAGGGGAAAGGGGTTGTTTTGGCTCACAGTTCGAGAGGGTACAGTCCATCATGGTGGGGAAGACATGGGGATAGGGCAGCCTCACCAAAGGCACTAGGCAGGTACTCCAGGGGCCTGTTTCCTGAAGCCCAACAGAGAATAGAGAGCTTGGCGCAGGAGCAGGGTCAGGCTATAACCCTTAAGCCCTGCCCCCAACAGTTTTTTCTACCTTCTTTCCAGAAGTTCCATAATCTGAGCAGCCCCAGCTAACGACCAAGTATTAAGTATCTGAGCTTATGGGGTACATTTCCCATGCAGACCCTAACAGTAACTAAACAAGTGTTCACTGGCCACCACACTGTCATAGAAGACACAGTGAAGGCGCCAGGCTAGACCACTCCATGGGTAGAAAGGTTTAATTGGGCATCAAACTGCCAAAGCTATCTCTGGGTCAGGGGGTGGCAGAGAGAAGAGCAAAATGGTGGAAAACCACACGGATTTGATATAACAGCAAACAGGATGGGGGCTTTGAGCTGATGCAAGCTGTTCAGATGGACTGGGACCTAGATGTCCTTGCCAGAGGGAGTCAGCTTTGGGGTTCCTGGTAAATAGAAACTGAATTTCAGCCTCTGTATACCTAATAATCTTTCTTTTTACTTGGCCAAATTCTTCTGTTTAGGACATTGTCACCAGCACTGTCATTTGGGGAGGGGATCTGCATTTCTACCGCACTAGCACACAACTGTTTCCATATCAACTGACACAATTGATGACACCATCTTTCCCTTCACACTATTTCCTTTTTCCTTCTGAGACAGGGTTACATTCTGTAGACCAGGCTGGCCCTATGGCGATGTTCTGCCTTCCTAGTGTTGGAATTACCGATGTGAACCACTCATGACCTGTCTTCCTTTACCTTCTGGAACATTCTTTTTCCTTGGTTTCTCATTGTCCTCTCTTTCATTTTCTTTGAGTGGTTTCTCTATTCATCTGTCTATCTATCTATCTATCTATCTATCTATCTATCTATCTATCTATCTACCCATCCATCCATCCATCTATTTATTTATGTTGAGACATGGTCTCCCTATGTAGCTCTACCTGTCTTTTATTTGTTTATTTGTTTTGATTTTTGTTTGTTTTAAACCTTGAAGTACTTCAGTTTCTGTACATTCACACCCAAGTGATCCTGGCCACTTTCAAGTGGACAATCCTGGATTTGTTCTTGGACCTGTAGTTAACACCAGGGACTGCACAGATGGAAACCAAACTCTTCACTTCTCTCTGTAGTCCTTCTCTGCCTTTCATAGCTCAGGAAACAGTGAGGACATAGTAACCAGTTGCTTCCAGAACAACAGCAATCTGCCAACAAATGCTCATTGTGAAATCTGAAGCGTTCTATTTTACTAGTATTATTAGCAATCCTAGCATCGCTAACACTGCTAGTCTATTCCACTGTCTTTTGTTTATATCATCAGAATAGCTTACTAATTTGTGAGGTGGCTCTGAGAATGGCCCCCATAGATTCATATATTTGAGTGCTCAGTCACTAAAGCTTGGGAAGGGTTAGGGGGTGTGGCCTTGTTGGAGGAGGTGTGTCACTAGGATGTTTCAAAAGCTGACACCAGGTCCAGTATCTCTCCCTCTCTCTCCCCCTTTCTCCCTCCTTCTCCCTCCCTATGCTTCTGCCTCTTGTCTGTGGATTAGGATGTAAATAAGCCCCAATTAAATACTTTATAAAAGTTGCCTTGGTCATAGCGTTTCTTCATCACAATAGGACAGTAACCGAAACAACTGGTTTCATGGCCTCCAAGCCTAAACCCTCCTTTCATTCTCTCTCTCTCTCTCTCAGAGAGAGAGAGAGAGAGAGAGAGAGACGTGTGTGTGTGTGTGTGTGTGTGTTTCTACCCTGTTTTATGTGGTCTGCAGCTGGCTTGTGAGCTTGCAGGGAGTCTCCTGTTTCTGCCTCCTCCCTCAGTGGGAGATCACTGGGATTACAGATTTGTGCTGCCCACTCTAGCTTTGTGTGCTCTCTGAGGATTCTGAGGATTTGAACTTGGGACCTCATACTTGTGCAGCAAGCGCTTTACCCAGGGAGCCATCTCCCCAGTCCATTCCCCTCTTTTTAAAATTAAAACAATTACATTTCATTTACTTTAGTATGTGTGGGTTATGTGTGTACCACAGTGTACACCTGGAGGTCAAAGGTAGGAGTTGGTCCTCTCCATCTTCAGCGTGGGTCCTGGGCATTGAGCTGAGGGGTTGAGGTTGGCCTAAGGTGCACTCAGAGGCTAAGCTGTTTGGTCCTGAAGTCTGCTTGTTACCAGAGCAAACCTGATCGTCTCACGCACTTAGGTGTCATTCCTACACTCAGCCTTCTCTTGATGCTTCCTAGTGCAGATGAAAGTCACACTGGACTGCACGTGCCGTGCACCCACACCAAGGCTGTTGCCCGGTCTGATATTTAGCAGGTCCAGTGCTTTCCTCTTCCGGGTCTGTGCTCAATGTCATTTAGTGGAGAGACTTTCTCTGCAGAAATGAGATAATTTTCTGCAATCCTCTCCAGCCCTTCCCCCATTTACTTTCTCTTTATCTCGTTCCTGGGTATCTGGCATATGCTGGTCTGCCCGTTAGTCTGTTCTTCTTGCTCAGTTGAAGGCAAGTGAAGACAGCAATTTTGGTTATATTTACAGTTGAATACTGATTCCTAATGCTTTATCTCCAGCCCGTATTTGGTTCTTAGGAAGTATTTCTTAACTGAATGGAAGACAAGTTAATCTGTGGATATATGAAGAAGATGGTAGGTTTGGAGAATTCAGTAGGAATGCCTCCCTCAGGAAGGGATATGAAGCTAGGCTGTAGCTCAGTTGTTATGAGTGCTTGCCTGGTCCACACAAAGTCTTGGGGTTAATCTCCGGGACCAGCTAAACAGAATTCAGAGGCACATGGCTGTAATCTGAGTATTTATGAGGTGCAGGTGGGAGGGTCCGAAGTTTAAGGCTTTTCCTCTACTACAGTGGACCTCAACCTAATGAGTTGGATAGCGGGTGACTGGCTTTGACACGCTCAGACTTACATTCAGCAGTGAGCACCTGACCTGAAATTTAAATAAAGAATTGGGGATTGGGAGAATAGATAGGCAATACAGAAATGCCAGTGAGAGCCTTTCACAGTAGTACAGAGAGGCGGACATCGGTGGGCTGGATGTCAGAGATTGTAATGGCTTCTAGATGGCACATATATTCATACACAATACTCATAACTTTGAATGTCATGACCCTGGATTTAATGTTCTTAAGTTTTAATCAGTATGACTAGCCATGACACACTTGTATTTCTAGCGCTAATGGGGATATGTGATCTTTGACTGTGACCTTTTAGAGACCTTGAGAAGTCTGATCTCATTTCCCAATGATACCCGTTGAGACTCACTTGGATTCATTGAACCTCATCCTTATTTCTTTGATGATCTCATTGTCTTTAGCCCCAAGAAGATGCCAGTGTCACATTCAGGCCAGTGGCTTTGTGAAGAAAAGCCAAGCGAAGTGAATTCTCTCTATCAAGACAGTCTCCTTCATGACAACATACGCAGAGGGGTCCGAGACTTCTGTGACTGGGCCAAGGCTGTTGTAAGTTAGCGGTGACTTGTGACCAGAGGCTATGCATTCATTTCCTGGCTGTCCAGTCCCAAGAAATCACACAGAAACTTATATTAACTACAAACTGTTTGGCCTACTAGCTCAGGCTGTTTTTAACTAGCTCTTACAGTTTAAGTTAACCCATAATCCTTATCTATGTCTAACCACGTGACTTGGTACCTTTTCTCAGTACAGCATCCTCATCTTGCTTCCTCTGTGTCTGAATGGCGACTGTGTTTCTGCCTTTCCTCTTCCCAGAATTCTCCTAGTCTGGTCACCCCATCTATAGTTCCTGCCTGGCTACTGACCAATCGATGTTTTATTAAACCTATATAAATGATAAATCTTTACAGTGTACAAGAGCATTATCCCACAGCAATGACTCCTAAAGTTACAGCTGAGAGCCCAGCTCAGTGTGCTAAATAAAGTCGCACTCTGTGCCTGAGGGAGGCCCTGGGCTCAGACTCTAGTGCTGAAGAAACCCATCAAGCTCCCAGTCATTTCTGGTAAACATTGTCAGAGTCAAAGTCTCAAATCGTCAGTCGTATTGGAATCAGTCTGTGCAGTCACTGACAGTAGAAAATTTGGGGACAGGAAACTTCTGCCAAGTGTGTAAGCACAGAGCTAACTGAATATTGCTGTCTCTGTCTTGCACCATAGATGGTTTTGAAGCTTCCGTTAGTGACAGGACTCTTCTGCAGCTTTCATTCCCGCTTCACTTCATACTCCCAGGCACCCTTGTCTGTGAGCGCTTGTGGGCTGCGCTGACATGGGTGCTTTTCTGAAGGGTGAGACTTCTGCCATGGTCGTCAGGCCTTTCCTCACCTGCCCTCCCAGAACCCCAGTTTCTGAGGTTCACCCCAAGTCTCTGCAGAGTTTCTGACTGCCTGATGTTGTTCTCAGATTTAAGCCCTTCCAGTAGTACATCACTCTCAGATTTCTTTATGCATTAGTAATTTTTATTCAAAGTATTTTATACACATATTCATTACATTTATTAAATTATGTATCTGTATGTGTATGTGTGTGTGTGCATGTCACAGTGACAGAGGACAGCTTGTGAGAGCTGGTTCTGTCCTACTATAATGTGAGTCCTGAGGTTTGAACTCAGCTTATCAAGCCTATTGGCAAGCACATTTACCAGTTGAGCGATATTACCAGCCCTGGTTAATGTATCTCTCTAGTCCTATTTCATTAGCAGTGACTATCCTCCAGATCCGAATATAATTTGATGGGTTTAAGGGAGAAAGGAGAATTACCCAGAAGCACTTGGAGACAGGCCCAGCGAGGTCTAGATGCTGAACTGCTTTTGGGTGCTGTCCTCAAGTCCTGCTAGCCTCTTTACCTGACTTTATTCTCAAGTTTCCCCCAAGAAATGCCAGAAATCATTGCCAAAATTAATTAAGGCTGCATTGTACCAGTGTGAGGTCTGGTGGGGAGAGAGAAACCTTTCTCCAACAAGGCCGAATCCAGGGCTTCCTGCGTGGGCCATGTGTTTGTGTCAGAAGTAATCCCCACGATTAGGGAGAGGATGCCTGCTCCCTGATACCCACAGCACTGCTGGTCCGTAGGATTGTATAGGACTGTTTGACTCCCATGCCTCCCCTCATTTCTGCTGGCAATCCCTCTACCTGCCCTCTGCTCATGCCTTGCCGTGTCCTTGTAGGGAAGTTCGCCCATCGAGGAGGAGTTCATCCTGCAGCAGTTTGACCTTGACTATCACACCAGACACAGCTGTGCTGTGCTTCCTACTATGAGAGCCAAAAAGTGTTCTGTCCCGAGTCAACTGCAGGAGGCAGACCTGTGCCATAAACCAGATGGTGAGAGGCGACTCCGGAGAGCACAGGTGACCTCAGGAAAGCAAGCAGAAAATCTAAGGAAACTGAGTTACGTTAAAGCCTTGAACTCTGGCTCTCTGGGGCTTTGGCCTTTTAAAGCCGCCCTCTCAGAATGTTATCATACTTAATAAATATTTGATAAGAGAATTGATATTTGATATCTATGATAGTGGTTTATATGAAGAAGACATACCATTTGGAACTGTTACTGACTCTCCACTTTCTGAGAGTCTTTTAAAGTGTTTCCTATGTTAAAACTGTAACATCTAATGGGAATATTAATGAATGCTAATTTATAACCAAGAGTAATACAATGATTGTGAACACTGTAAATCTTAAGCCCAAAGAATTCTTATTTAAATTGAATTGACCACACATTGTTTTTGTTAAGAATTTTTAAAACACTTTTTAGGTGTGTGTGTGTGTGTATGTGTGTGTGTCTGTGTATGGATATATGCACATGACGGGAGGTGCCTGTCGGAGGCCAGAGGTGTTGGATCCCCTGGAGCTGGCATTACAGGTGGTTACGAATCCGTGTGAACCTTCTGCAGGACAAGCCCTTCATCGATGATCGACCTTCTCTGAGAGAACATGGTGGGTGCTGGAACAAATCCCAGTCCTCTGGAAGAGCAGTAAGTGCTTTTAACCTCTGAGCGATTCTCCACCCACAGCTCCTTTCTGGATCTTTTTCTTCTTACACACTTGGAAGCATGGCTGAAGAAAGAAGAATTGCAGCAGTATTTTGAAGGAAAGTGTCGTGGGGAGCCCTAACAATATTGTCTTTTTAACTTTCTGTTCAATTCCAATGTAAATAAACACGCATGCCTCACTGTGTGCGTGAACAGCAGACTTCAGTGCCTGTGTGAGTGGGGAGTGTCTTCCTCAAAGTCAAAAGCAGCACATTATTTCTAATTAGCTCGGAATTACCTTCACACGTAATTTTTTCTTCACCCGTCTTACCATGTAGTTTTAGTTCTCTGAAGAGAAAAACAGAAGACTTCTCTCAGGGTGAGGAGATGGCTCGGTAGATAAAACGCTTGTTGCATAAACATAATGAGCTAAGTTTAAATCTTGAGAACGCATCCAAAGCCAGACACAGGAGCACATGTCTGACACTTCAGCTCTTCTATGGTGACATGGTGGCATCAGGGGTTGGGGGGATTCCCAGGAAGTCAGAGCCAGATAGCCTGGCATCTCAGCAGTGAGCAACAGAGACCCTTCCTCAAGCACTAACAAGTGAGGGCTGGCACAGAGCTGTCCCTGTGCCCTGCACGTGTGTGCAGAAGCATATGCACTTCCACTCACACGCAAGCTTGCACAATACTCCCGCATGTGCACACACACACAAACACACACACACAGTGTTTTGTGGGTGCAGAATTCTAGGTTCACAGTTTTTGCCTTTACTTCAGTACCATGGAGCTCTTGCTCCACTGTCTTGACTGAGTTGTTTCTGATGAATCTTATGAGACGCTTGACCTCTGCTTCCCAGTGTGCGGTTTTCTTTGGTTGCTTTTAGATGTTTATTTTTGTCAGTGGTTTTGAACATGCATACACACACATGCACACACTCACATATGCACAAACTCATGCATGCACACACTCACCTACGCACATACACACACATGCACATACACACACATACACTCACATACCATTCTTTTCAGACTTATTGTGCTAGGAGTTCCCTGAGCCTCTTTGACTATTGGATTTACAAATTTCATAGATTTTTTTTGCTTTTTAAAATTATTTGTACAAAATGATGGATGTATTCTGACATTTTCACACATGTGTACAATGTTCTTCTTTCATGAACTTTGAAAAAAAAATTGACCATTAGTCCTTCAAGTCTGTTTTTGGCTTCTCAGTCTTTCCTCTACATTTGAACAGCACATGAGGAGACTTGATGCTGTGTCCCAGCTCCCCGCTTCTGTTCTGTGTTTTTCTCCTTTGTTCATGTTTTCCTGTCAATAGAGCTTTAAATTCCGTGATTTCTTTCCCTGAAACATCGGTGGTTTTGTCTCATAATTACAATCTTCATTTCTAGACATCTGATGGACGTTGGCTTTCCATACCTCCACCTAATCTTTTGGAACACATGAGGTCCAGTTTGAGAAACTGCTCTGATGTCTTTTTGTCAGAACCCCTGTGTCTACTCTGTGTCAATTCCCTTGAACTCGCTTATGTCCTTGAGATGTGCTATGATTTCCTGCATTGCTCCGTGTTCACTGGTTTTCTGAGTGGACGCTAAGCATTGTGGGTTTCACCGGAATGAGTGTTTTGGGCACTTAGGCATGTTTATAAATATTTTTGGAATTTGTTCTGGGATACAATTAAGTTATTTAGAAAAGTCTGGTCTTTGGGGATCTTGCGTTAAAGATTCCTTGAGAAACAACAAAAGCGATGCTCAGTCTCAGGTTATTTATTTCGTAGTTCTGAGCAAGACCTTCAGTGTGTTCTCCCTGGTCCTGAGAACAGGAGGAAGAGGCAGCTGGCCCCAGCCCTGTGAGGCTACCAGGCCCTTTCCCTCTAGGGCATTTAGCTGGTCCTTCCCCTGATCCTTTGCATGTGCAGAGAGGGGACAACCACCCCACCCCACCCCATCCTCTGCAGCCCCATGTCTTTTCTGGGTGGTGTGCTGTAAACTTCCGCTGCCTGGCTATCCTTGGGCTCCTGATTCCTCTGTTCCCTCAGTCCAGTGGGTCCCTTGGGCTGCTTCTGGGCTTCCCCTCCCCCTCCCTAGGGACTCTTTCTCTGTAGTAAGCAGGCAATTATGGCACTTATTTTGTTTGTCCCTTTTCTCCCAGGGATTACTGTCCTGGTTACTGAGGCTCAGTATCTTGCAGGCTAGTTTTTTTTTTCTTTTTTTCTTTTCTATGCTCCAAATGCGGAAAGGAGGAAAGTCAGTCTGTATTCTGGAAATGCAAGTCTCCATCTTTAGTTTTCTACTCTACAGTTCTCAGCACTGCTATACTCTGCCCTCTGTTATTCTTTAAATCTGTTTTTTCCCCTCCCACCATAGCTCTGCTCATGCGTTTTGTCTATCTGAAGACCCCATTTCCCTGCATGTATCTCTGTCTCTTTTTAGATGAGGGAATATGTTAATTTTGCTGTGGATGTCTTTTTCGTCTAGGTACATTGGTTGAGATTATCAATAGGAACATTGGTTGAGATTATCAATAGGTACAATGGTTGAGATTATCAATAGGTACAATGGTTGAGATTATCAATAGG
>LOEQ01000769.1:33605-52696 GCA_001685075.1 Bramus lutescens | reverse complement strand
ATCAATAGGTACATTGGTTGAGATTATCAATAGGTACATTGGTTGAGATTATCATCGTATTCTTACTCTCCGCCCCTCGTAGCAATGTGTGCCCTTAGTTTTTTATTTTCTCTTCTCTCTGTTTGCCCTTTCACCTGTCTGCTTATTCACTCACCCAGCAAACATTTCTGAGCATCTGTGTGTTCAAAGGTGTTGGTAGCAAATGACACAAAACTGGAGGACTACTTCACGTACTCAGGATTTACGGTCTAGCAAAGTCAACAGGCAAGTGATTAACTGCAACAGAATGATGTCTTGTGTGTACACTTCAAGAAGAAATGACCAATCCAATAAGCATAGGTTGTGGGCAGTTTCAATAAAGGCTTCAAGGAAGAAATTTTGTTGTGCGGAAGCCTAGAAGATCATTAGTACATTAGCAGCCTCTGTTCTTCAGCTGGGCCCCACTTCTGTCCCCACTCCTTCACCCCATTCTCAGTTTCCCTTAGTTTAATTCAGCAGTTCTCTGCACCCTTCTCCCCCTCACCCCAAGGATATTTGGCAATGTTTGCAGATGGTATTTTGAGTTGTCCTAACTCAGCGGGCACCACTAGCATCTCAAAGATAGAGGCCAGGAACGTTGGTTGTTAAATATCCCACTGTGAGGAGGTCAGCCACCTCACCTCAGCAAAGAATGATCACATCCCAAATGTCAATAGTGGCAGAGTTAAGAAATAGCACTGTAATTTAGCAAATATTTATAGAGCACCTGCTATGTCCTACATGCCGCCGAAGCTAAGGAGGTACAGTGGGGAACAGCCTCCAAAGCTTGCATTCCAGGGGGCGCAAAGAGATGCAATACAAAAGATGCAACGAAAATATACAGAGCATATCAGACAGTGGCCAGTGCTGCCGTGAAAACTGGGGCAGGCAAAGAAGCCAAGGTGTGTTGTGAGGATTGCAGATTTTTAAATTGGGCGGTCAGGGAACATACTACCAGAAGCAGCAGAAACTGGGCGTAGGAAGGACATACGTGAGGCTCCAATACAGGAGTGTGATGGGCGGGTTCTAGAAGGGGGAGGGAGGTCAGGATGCTTGGAGAGAGTGTGCTAAGTCCAGTCCTAGGAGGGGCTGCCCCTATAAGATGCAGTGTTTGATGTTTTAGACAGAGGGGGTAACTCCCGAACGCCCCACACTTTCCATTACATAGTTTAAATGTGGATGACAGGAGTGGGAGAAATGGTGCTGCTCTTCCAGAGGATTCTAGTTGGTTCCCAGCACCTCTGTCAGGGAGTTCACAACTGCCCATAACTTCAATTCCAGAGAAACTGATGCCATCTTCTGGCCTCCTCAGCACCAGTCCTCATGTAGACACACACACGCATGTATGCACGCACATGCACACATGCACATGCGCGCATACACGTGCACACACACAAAGCAAATCTCTAATATATATGTGCCTAGAGAAATGGCTCAATGTTTAGGAGCATTTGTAGCTCTTGCAGCGGGGACCTGGGTTCAGTTCCCAACACCCACGTGATGGCTCACAATTATCTGTAATTATCTCTATCCCCAGGGATCTAACGCACTCCTCAACCTCCACAGGCATTAGGTACACATGTGATATGTGCAGGCAAGTATTCATGCATGTAGAATAATCGTGAAAACATGGATGTGAGGACAGACCCAGAACTGTGTGTTCACATTTTTGTGTTCCACCCAAGAGTTGTCGCTGTTTGTGATAAGGCAGCTTGCAGTACTGTTTCTAAGGCATCTGGCTGGGAGCCAGCTCGAAATTGTCTTTACATCCTCGGGGCACAACAGTGGAAGGAGCAGAGAAGAGAGTGAGACCCACTCTTTCTCCGTATTTTCTCTTTCCATTAGAGGGGTAGAAGCATGATCCCAGGGCTCAGCATAGTGTGGGGCTTGGTGGGTTTAACTGAACAGTTTGGGACCTTGAAAAAGACTCCAGTGAACCAAACTGTTCAGGGTGAAATATGTGATTTTTACCTGATTTCTACCCGCTTTGCATATGTTCTCTCCCATAATCCTCAGGACACTCTTACGGAGTTAGAAACCTGTTATTTCTGCTTTGATGATAAACTGATAACTTACATGGTATGCCCGTGGACTCGCAGCTACTGAGAAAGGGAAAGACTGGATTCAGGCCTAGATCTGTCTGCAAATTATGAATATGCATGCATCTTTTGTAAAAAAAATCAAAGCATATTGGAACTTTGTTAAGTAATAGGCAAAGACCAGCTGTAAATTCTAAACAGTGGTACACTTTTCATAATATGAGCCTTATATTATTGTTACATTATTAAAGCGATCAACCAAGCAATAAACAAGTAAATACTGTCAACTAATGACCCAGAAATTACAGTCAACTAACAACCCAGGAATTATGTTACCTTTTCTAGAATCCTCATAAGCCAAAGCGGGTGAAGATGAGGTACGGAGCCTGGTATCTGAAGACCAACTTGTGGAAGAAGCAAAGAGCGGATGAACCTTTGGTTGATCCCAAGATTTCACACGAAGCTCAGGATGCTAACTTTGAAAAGCATCATCGGGAGCAGGTATGTACATGTGCTGTGATATGGTTGTCTGAGTCACAGAGGATCACTGCATGGTTGGGCACAGAGGTTCCCTCAAAGTCCCAGGGCATATGTATCAAAGTCAGCAACAGGAAAGGCAAGATGAGTTATGCAGCGCACGTAGTGAGCAAGACTTAAATTCTGTCTTCATGGTAAGCACGCTACCTCTGAACTGAGACAGCACTCCTGACATTTTGTGTTTGAGACAGGGTCTCACTATGTAGCCCTGGCTGCCTTAGAACTTCATACATAGATCAGGCTAGCCTCAAACTCAGAGATCCCCTGCCTCCTGAGTGATGGACTAAAGGCCTCAACCCTCAGCCATTACTACCATTTGAACAATGTTTCTATGAATAAATGTTTAAAGGGCAGGTGGGGTGCGATGCCGTGAAGTTTCAGGTGACTAAGTGTGGAGCTTGTTTCCTCTCGGCAAGAGGTGACTATCACAGAATCAGGACTGCACTTGGGAAGTTTCATTAGAATCCAGTCGTCACAGAATCTCCAAGAGAGGGGACAAAAGCTAAACACTTCCAGGTGACATAGCAGCAAAGCCGCACCACCATGCTGAGACCCTGCTCTACTGCAGATGAGCCTTGTGCTCGTCTGTCTCTTGTGCACATGCATCTACTAGAGCAAAGGTCATCGCCGTTGCTCTGGAAACAGGGAGGTGTTGACACACTCTCCACCAGACTCTGATGAGCACATTTGTGGGCCGCTTCTCATTTCCAGCAGACCAGGGTGTCTCCAGACACTAAGTGGGAAACCCTGTGCAGATTAGTAATTGCCTATCAGGCTGCTCTGCAGGTCAGAAGGCTCAGACATACTGTGGGTGGTCGTTTTTCTGTTTCCCTGTGCTGGGTATAAAAAGCTGTTTTTTAGGAGTGAGGTATGCCGTAACTCTGTTAGCACAACATGCTTGAATAAACTTCAAAATAATATAAATAACTCTTAGAATCCTGAGTGCATGGTATAGGAGTGCCCAAATGAATGAGAATTTAATTCATAACTAATATTTTATTCTGACAGCAAAAAACTATGTATGGTGTCTGTCAGAGTACTTATGGTCAATTAATGAACAGGCAGTATCTTTTCTATTTGGGTAATATCGTTGGCATAATTATTACAGTGATAATTATTCATTAGGAGATCTAGACACAGGGAGGAGTCAAAACGACAGAATTGTTCTACAGCAATCTTTTTGGAGGCATAGTCTTGCATTTGTAGTCCAAGCTGGCCGAGAACTCATGATCCTCCCAAGTGCCGGGATGACAGGAATGTTGTACCATGCCCATCCTGCTGTGGTGTTGATCAATCACACTTTCATCGTGCCCAAGGGAGGGTTGAGATTGTGCACTGCAGGTGCGGCTACAGTTGTCTGTCAGTGGGGGACAGCCACCGTGGCAGTCTTAGCATGAACCCGAGAGTCTTCGCTGGACTTGACCCACTGGGTTTGGGTGGTGAAATGACCTGAAAGAGTTGAACCACAGTATTTGGATTCCTACACCCACTCTTTGAGTTCAAATAAATGTAAAGAAAAAGATCAAAAGGATGCTTGAATATTCCCAAGGGTTTGGGGCCAAAGCAAGTCTGTTTTTGATCATCATGCCCTTTTAATTAAGCTCTGTAAATTGTGGGGCTGCTGAGATGGCTCATTTGCTTTCCTTACCAGGTAAATGTAAAAATTAAAATTAAAATCTATAAGTGGTGGATAGATTCTCTCATCAGTTTCTAGATATACCAAGTCAAAACTTTCCAATTGCTCAAATCTATTGCTTATCCTTTATACAAGTGTAAGAAAATAAATGGGTGGAAGGTTGAAATTAGAAATCTTTGAAAACCCTCATTCCTTAGCTGATGAACCTCAGAGTGAGAAGGCAGTGCCTGCGGGGGTGGGAGGGACGACTTCACGGTGGGGGACCTCACAGTGGCTCCCACCTAGTTCTCCTTTAATCTGCTCTTTTAGGCAGAGCTGCTTGCAGGCCTACACGGAACTGTGGCCTTTAAGGACTTCATTCTAAGCAGGGATTACAGGATGCCCAGGGTAAGTGAAGAGCCGGTTTGCAGAGGGCTTTGAAGAAGACAGTGGGGATGAGAAGTACCCTAACATAATCAGAGAGTCGTCTCCAGGCACCCTTAAACCTCAGGAAGGATGCAGTCAAATAAAACAATGTTATGAGCCGGTGGCACACATCTTTAATCCCAGTACTTCAGAGGCAGAGGCATGTGGCTCTCTGTGAGTTCGAAGGACAGCCAGGGCTGTTACACAGAGAAACCCTGTCTCAAAAGCAAACAAAGAAATTCAGTACTGCTTTCCAGATGGAGCCCTTTGGTCCGTCTTCCCAATGTTTCGAAGTCCACTCTCCTTGGCACCAAAGTGCATGGAGTAGAGGTGCAGAGTACGTGCCTTGCACAACCTGTTACTAAAACGCCCAGACACCCAGTGCACCCAAACAGTTGGACACTAAGCATAAGAGACCAAAGTCTTAGCTAGTAACAGGCTCTTCACAGTTTGCCATCAAGTCCCTCAGGCTCTGCAGAGGACAGAATAGTCAAGCACTCAGATATTGTTAGAACAAGATATCAGATTTCTTTTTCTTTCTTCTCTCTTTTTTTCTTCTTCCTTTTCTCTCCCCCTGCCTCCATGGTTATTGTTTTGAGATAGGGTCTTATATAGATATAGATAGCCCAAGCTAGCCTCAAAATCACTATGTGCCCGAGCCTGGCCCTGAACTTCAGATCCCCCAACCTGTCCTCCAATTACGAGATGTATAGGTGTGTGCCACCACACTTGCTTGAATTTCTATTTCCTGAGTCACAGAACTAATGGTGGCTTATATTTAATGTCAAATAAATGAACACATTGAGCATACTCAGAACCAGCCTGGCTTTAGGTAAATTTAGAGCATGAGATGGAGATTTAGGATTCAAACAAGCCATCGTAGAGTTTAACGGAGTGTCTCCTTTAGCTCTGAGCATCAGTGATAGGCCACTGGCTAGATTTACTCTATACTCTCTCTATGTAGATACTCTATACATACTGGGTTTGATATACATTCGATAGCTGCTTGATCTGCTTAGAAATTCCACATAAGTTTATTTATACATATTTTTATGTAGAGTATGTAAAATATGCTTACTAATATTTTATGTTGTGCATTTTATATACTTTTGTATATCATGTAGATATAATATATATGCCTTTATTTGGTTTTGGTGTTTGTTTTAGTGACCTTGAGCCTATGATCCCCTTGTTCCTAACTCTTAAGTGCTGGGGCTAGAGGCATGTGCCACCGTGCCTATTACTGTGGCCCACTGAGGCCAGAGGAGGACATCAGGCATCTATTACTCTTTGCTTTATTCTCTCAAGACAGGGGCTGTCACTCGATCCGAAACTCTTGTGTAGCATAAGGGAATCTGTGGGAGTGAAGTCTTTAAGCTGGGGCATTATAGCAGGAGGGCTGTATAGCTTTTCAACAAAAGCTTTCTAATGAAGATATTCTCGGTTTTTTTCCCCCTGTAGTTCCTTGAGAAGATATATGCTGTTGAGAAAGGTAGATCTGAAAATATTAAGACTCCTAAGAAATTCACGCCAACAGCGAGGCATCCTGGGAGAAGATGAGGCAGCTTTTATTGACTGCATACTTGGGTTTTCTTCCATTATTTTAATTATTAAGTAGCACATGGTAAGTGCCCATGTGGAAACTTCAACCTGGCAGCATCTATAAATATAAAACCCAACACAATGTTTCTAAATGGCTTTCTGAAGGCTTTAATCAATTTCTGTATTATTTTTAGTTATGTATAGTTGTGTATGTCTGCCTGTGAGTGTGTACACATGAATGTAGGGGCCCTCAGAGGCCAGAACAGTTGAGTCCCCAGCGCTGAAGTTACAAGCAGTTGTGAGCCACTGTGTGGGTGTTGGTAACTGAACCTTGGTCCTCTGGAGGAGCAGGAATACTCTTAACTCCTGATGGAGCTCACCAGCCCCCATCAATCAATGTTTGGTTTGCTTGTCTTCAGATTAGGCCTTCTTCAGGCAGAGGCTTGCTCTGTAGCCCAGGCTAATCTCTAATTAGTCACCCCACCCCCAGAGTAGCCTCCCAGGGACTATAATTGCAGCTGTCTACCAACATCCTTGGCTTAGCATTTTGTGTATTACCAACTATGGAATCTAAATTCATGTAGATTCTCCTCAAAGTTTTGTGTTTTGAAAATTACATAAGTGTATTAGTTCTTTGTAAGAATAAAATCATAAGTAAAGGCAAAATCGCTCTATTTTTATTGTTATAACTTTGAATGGGTGCCTCTTTTCTTCCTTTACAGTATTATTTTCTTGCATTTTGAGTTAAGCTAACATTTTTTTTCTCTCTTCTTAGGCATGTAGTCTTGCTAATAAATGTGTTCTTGCAATGGAAGGTCATAGGTCAAAGATTTAATGAAAATCAAGCTAACATGTTTTGTTACTTTTAAAGATAAAAACTTATTTGTGTATGCGTGTGGCTATTCTCAGAGGTCAGAGGAGTCTGCTGGATCCTCAGGAGCTGGAGGTACAGACAGTTGTGTGTTGTGCTATATGGGTGATGGAAACCAAATTTGGATGCTCTACAGGAGCAGCAAGTGTCCTGAACCCTGAACCATCTCTCTAGCCGCTACATTTTATTACTTAAAATAAATTATTTTGGGGGGGCGGGATTGGAGAGCTGGAACAGTGGTTAAGAGCACTGGCTGCTCTTCCAGAGGACCCAGGTTCAATTCCCAGCACCCACGTAGTGGCTCACAAACATCTGTAACTCCAGTTCCAGTGAATCTGATACTCTCTCCCGGTGTCTGTGGGCAACAGGCATGCACATGGTACACAGACAGACACGCAGGCAAAACATCTGTACAAGTATAAAATAAAAGTTTAAACTAATATAAAGAACTTTAGAAACTGAAATTATTATTTTTGTATGCATGCTCATCGCCACGCATGCGTGTGTGGAAGGTGCATATGAGGTTCTGAAGTGTTCTTCATAAGTCATCCACATTGCTTTTTGAGGGAGGCTCTCTCACCAACTCAGCTCGACTGGCTAGCCAGTGAGCTCTGAGATCTGCCTGCTTCCTCCCCCAACAGTGGGATTACAAGCCATGCCAACATGGATTTCTACACAGGTGCTGGGAATCAAATGTGGGTCCTCATGCCTACACAGGGAGCTTTTTGCCAACTCCCCAGGTCCTCCCTCAAAAATCTCAACAGTCTTATACAGAGCTCCATTTTAAATTTGATTGCTGGTAACACACCTTTGGTTGAGAAAAAGGTTTTGAAAAGTGTGTATACGTGATGTGGCAGGAAAGAAACACAGCATAAATGCAACAATATCCATTTCCACAAAGAGACGTAATTTCTATACAATTTTCCTCATCTGTTTCTCATACTACATGCTTGCTCCTTTTAGTCAACCATTTGGCTGAGGGATCACTTGCTCGGTAGAATGGCCCAAACTTTTATCCGCAAAGGGCCTGAGCCTCCATGATTTTCACACTGGAGTTTTTATTACTAGACACAGCGGGACTCCAAGGCCCCTCTGATTTCCATGACTCTCTCATCAATTGTTTTCCTCACTGGTGAAGTTTCACTGACACCAGAATGTTCTCTCCAGTTCTTCATGAAGTCGAGGAAGCCACACTGACCAGTTGGTGATGATCGTTGCCAAGTCCATCCTAATATTGCTGTTTTCTGCTGGTGGGAGACTTTTCTCAAGCTTTCGTATCCACAGCTCAGTCCCGGGGCTAAGGAACAGTTGTTCCAGTGGTCATTAAGGGGGTACTCCTGATGTCACCCCTTACACTCACTCAGACCTGCATAGCCAGAGTACAGGACAACGAGCAGGTGATGGCTCAGTGTGGACAGCCATTGGTCTGGGTGGCACTGGCTCCAAGTCTCTCTGAAATCTGCATTGCTCTCAAGTCCCTTACACACAATGACACTGCATATAGCCCGGCCTGCATGTGGAGTCATCGCTACATTACAGCACAATGCAAGTTAAGAAATCGTCCTTACACTGTGCTGCTTATGGAGTAACAAGAGGGACAAATGGTCAGTTGGTGTTCAGTAAGGACAAAAATTGCTTGAATGTTTTCAATTCTGTTTAACCATGAGGGTGCAGAACGCACAGGCACAATGGGCAATGGCACTGCACTTCAAAAGCATTGCCTCTCAAGTGAAGGTTGAGTCTGAAATAAGCTTCTGTGTGCATTATAGTGTCAGCCTATTGCTTTCTCATTTATAAAAATAATTTCTGCACTTTGCATAGAAGCTCCTGCCTGTATTCCCAAACTCCAGAGCTGAAACAGAAGAAATGCCAGGAATTTTAGACTGATGTGGTCTGAAGGTTGAGACCTTGTCCTTTTCCAAATGATGAAGGTGATGATAGTGATGACTATGGTGATGATGGTGATGTCTATGGTGATGATGGTGGTGACTATGGTGATGATGGTGGTGACTATGGTGATGATAGTGGTGACTATGGTGATGATGGTGGTGACTATGGTGATGATGGTGATGTCTATGGTGATGATGGTGGTGACTATGGTGATGGTGGTGGTGGTGATGGTGGTGACTATGGTGATGATGGTGGTGACTATGGTGATGATGGTGATGACTATGGTGATGATGGGGGTGGTGGTGATGGCAATGATGATGGTGATGCAGGGGATGGTAGTGATGTTGATGATGATGAGAATATATCAAACGAGTTCCTTCATGAGAACCGAGGTTGAGTGGGAAATCCTGGTGGTGAATAAGCACTCACTCAGTAAGTCTATAAATGTTGATGTGGGTGGATGTCTGTTAAGCAAGTCAGCAGCAAGTCTAAACCCAGAGAAACGCTGAGCAAAAGATAACTCCTTACTTCCTGCTGAAGACTACTTCAATCCGCAGCCATTATGGCCCCTTCTGTTGTTCTTCCCACTGTATAGGGTAGAAAGCTGAGGGTTACATTTCCCAAACCCATCCATGGTTGCACTATGCAATAGCCTCACATATGGGGAAGCCCACAGGTGGTACCAAAAGGAAAATGGGTTTGCTGAGAACCGGTGGAGGAAGCACCCAGTCCTACCTTGGGCAGATTGTGGCATTCTGTCTTCAGATTCTGGCATGTAGGTGATGAACTGTGTCACTCTGGAGAGAATCCACATCTTTCCAGAGATATCTTGTTCCTGGCTTTGCCGCAGTCAGGCCTAGTCCATATCAGGGTCCCATGACTGGTTTCAGTTGGGGGACAGCTGTCTTAGGGTTGCTGTGATAAAACAACTTGATCAAAGCAGCTTAAGGAGAAAGGGCTCATTTCAGTTTCTAACTCAGGTTACACTCTATCACCAAGGGAAGTTGGTGCAGGAACTCAAGCAGGGCAGCAACCTTGAGGAAGGAGCTGAAGCAAAGGGCATGGAGGAATATCACACACTGGCTTACACTCCATGGCTTGTTCAGTATACTTTCTTTTACTGACCAAGACCACAACCAAGGGGTAGCCCTCCCACATCGATCATCAATCAAGAAAATGCACTACAGGCTTGCCCACAGACCAATAGGGTGGGGCTTTTTCTCAGCTGAGGTTCCCTCTTCCAAACCAAATGATTCTAGGCTTTGTTCTGTATTTATTAAACAGCAATGAAAAACATCTCATGGGGAAGGAGTGAGGAACACTACAGAAATCTTTAAGGGAGTTTTACAAGAGATTAAGTCACTGGTTCCTATTGCCCCCCAAGTGGCCCAGATAATAGTACTATAAACATCATTGTTTACCAAGCAATATCCGAATGCTGTTGTCAGGATTTATGGTGGATATTCATTTTTATACCATCACTTTCAACCTCTAATTTTGCTGTTTTCAGCACACGATCCACATGTAAGCACACATGCATTACTCTGGGTGAGGGGCATGGAAGAATACGTAAGATTACATCTATGCATTAGCTTTGGCAGTAAAAGTTGATTACATGGGAAATCCAAGGCAAGTAAGGTTGGCTGTTCCATTGTTCTCTCAAAGGTGGGTTAAACAAACAGACTGGGCACACAGTAGGATAGCAACCTCAAGTCTTAAGTGAGGCCCAGCAAAAGTTCCAGTGTTTTAGAAGGTAAGAGTTTGTTTTGTTTTGTTTTGTTTTTTTCACAATGCATTGCTACAGGCTCATAGTCTGAGGGCTGGGAAGTTCAAGACCCTGTGGCCACATCTCATGAAGTCCTTCTTGATAGTGAAACTCTGCAGAATCCCAAGATGGCATAGCTCAGGCCTATTTTCTTTTTCTTTTCTTTTTTTTCTTTTCTTNNNTTTGAGGCAGGATTTCTATTGTAACAGCCCTAGCTGTCCTGGAACTCACCCTGTGAACCAAGCTGGCCTTGAACTCAAGATCTGCCTGCCTCTGCCTCCTGAGTGCTAGGATTAAAGTCATGCACCACCATGCCTGGCTATCAGCCTTTTTTCTAATAAAGTCATGGAAATATAGGATTAGAACCCCAGTTTTATGGCCTCAATTAACTCTCAAATGTTCTGTCTCTAAATTCTAGTCTGATTGTGTTTCTAACCTCTTAAAACCTCACAACAGACCCTTAATTTAAACATAAGTTTTTACTGAGTGTTGGAGTCCATGGATGTGGATCTGTTCCATACTGACCAAAGGTCAGAGAGTTCAGGCCTATTCTTGCTCCTTCAAGGATATGACAGGAAATTTGACCCTGGGTATGGTTACCTACAGGATCCTTGGCCTAGGATGTGGTCGTTGCATGTCCCGCCTAAACAACAGACTACTTAACTCAGGGTAGAGATACATAAAGCATATGCTAAATAAATGCCAGTGGATTCAGTATTCACTGGGTTGCCTCCCGGCTCTATCTTGTGTCTCTGTCTATTTCTTCTGTGCCTCTTTTCTTTTTGCCTAACATTTCTAATCCACACGCCCCTACCCTGGAATGTATGAACCCATTGAGGCTGGACCATGACAACTGGGAACATTCAAATCACAGAGGATAAAATGCTTACAATTCTGGAAAATTTGTCTTGATTTTTCAGCACCACCCTGAAATTGGGCTGTAATGTGTGGTTGCTAACATCATATTGTGTTGACTCTTTAGTTAGTTAGCTGTGTTATCATTTATGGCACCAGTGATCCTGGCAGGTCCCACGGCGTGTGGGAGACCCTGGTGAGTGCTACGTGGAGAGAGCTTGGGTATGGAGAGTTTATTTAGTGGGTATTAGGAGGGTAGGGGCATGGGGCAGAAGAGAGGAAAGATAAGAGGGAAAGGAAGGAGGCCTCTTCAGAAGAAGAGTGGACAGAGAGATAGAAAGGAAGAGAATGGAGACCAGCTTGCCTAGGCGGAAAGGGGAGATTGGGAGTGGGTGGAGCTTGTCTCTTAAAGGGACAGGGTACCCAGGTGACAGGAACAGACCAGCATAATTATAATTATAACATTCTCATCTTTTTCTTATAATAAAAGGCAAGGAGTTAGGCATGGCAGGTTAAGGGAATGAGGGCATCGAGCTCTCAAGACTGCTTCCTGCTGGTTTGTGGGTGTTCAGTTTTGGGGGGACTTGAGAAAGCTGGGAAGCTGGCCACATCCTGGGGTATCTGGCTGCTTCACTCTTGACCAGGATTTGTGCTGTGGAACTGTCCAGTGTCTCTTGTACCTGGCAAGGGGTTGGCAGAGCAGAGGACAAAGTTCCATAAATCCTAACAAGCTGAATTTCGAGAATATTCCAGGAGGGGAGAGAGGTAGGCTGTGGAAGACATCATGGTGTTAGGAATAACACGCTGTGCATTGATGTGTCTTCAATCCTGAGAGAAGCCAGAAGATTAGGTAATTAGGTGTGGGATTTTGCATCAGGGATCCTGGGCTCTAATGACCTCTATCTAGCACTTACCAGCTGGATGATCAAGGACAGACTTTGTTACCCTGCCCACTCTACCTGCCTCATCTCTAGTAGGGATGATCTCAGTAACAACAGCCCCATCCTCAGCAATGTGGTGAAGATTAGGGAAACGTACCAGTGCTCAGAACACACCCTTGGCACATCTCTCTCACGTACTGAATGTTAGCTGATGTCCAGGGTTGGCGGATCAGATAACCCCCGCCCGGTAAATGAGGGGCACCTGTCACTTGGATACCCTCTGTCTCCGGATCAGCCTGCTGTGTTTAATTAACTATGGCCCAGCCAGAAGCCAAGAGAACAGTTTTATGACACCAAGTTTGCGACTCGGCTGCAGAACACTGAGTGCCCAGCCCAGCACTCTTTCTGGGCTTGTTGAAGCTCCATTCAGAGTCCTGCCAGCTGCAATGCTTCAAGCACACTGGTTCTGTGGGCTTAGGGGGGCTGGGATGCCTTCTTGAGTGACATGGTGGGCTCAAAGGTGGCAGCTTCTCAGACTACTGAATGAAGGAGCTGAGACAGCACATCTAAACCTGGTCTCCTGTCACTTCACAGACTCTGGGCTAGGAGCAAGTCTAACCCTGGCCTCCAAAATCTAAATGGAAGCTAAGTCGCGCAGCGTCCAATAGTATTCCCCATATCCAGATGAAGTAGATAGAATTCGCTGGAGAGAATAATATTCAGTTGTTTAGCTAGGAAGAGGTGAAGTTTTTACTCATCACCTTTTAGAACCAACTGCTTAGCTGAAGTGTGTGTAACTGCATTTTAGGAATGGCAGTAAAGCACCAACCAGCTTACCAAATTCCTCACCGTCTTTGTGTGTTGATACCCTGTCTCTGGAACATTTGATTGTAAGGGTTGAGGCAATGATGTCTGTTAGGGATAAAGATTCCCCTCTCTCAAAGCTGTTTCCACAAGTTATTCCAGAGTCTCCATGGACGCTGAAGAGGCTTCTGTGTTGCTGATGGGTGGGGAGATTTCTGTGGTAGAGGAAAGAGCTTTAGCTCAAGTTGGCTGGGAAGCAAAGAGTAAGATGGGATTAGATGTCCTCGAACCCAGTTCCAAGGAGGATCATGGACAGGTGCTGGGAAACTGTAAGATGTGGGTCTGAGCGGGGGAGGAGTGAGGACTGAACTGAGAAAATCTTGGGCACCAACTCAAAGCAGATTGAGGTTCCAGCAGCCTGTGGGGGGAGGTCCCCAGGTTACTGTGGACCTCAGGAGGATCCTCACATCAGCCTGCATCACTCCCGCTGGGCTGGGCTCAGCCCTGGCCTGGGAGGAGGCTTGTCTGGACTGCAGAAGCTTAAGGAAGTGGGGGACTTACTTAAAAACCTTTGATGTTTGCCTTCAGGAAAATGATGTGGACCCAGTAAGATTCACAGAAAATGTTGATCGTTTCCCAAAGACTGACATAAATACTTCCAGGTCAGACTCTTTTAAAGGGTCACAGGCAGCACAAAGTGAAAAGAGTCTTGTGGATCTCCAGGCTCTAATGGCACAGAGCAGGTCAGGAGAGCTCAGCTGAGTTTCCATCCATCACAGCACAGAGATGACAGAGCACAGCACCAAGAGAGCAAGTCAAGGCTGTGGAGGATGCTTCGCAGGTTGTGTTACATAGGGTCCCAATCTAGCAACCTCCAGCATTCCCTTGCCTGGTTCTCAGAGCTGCTATGGGAACCATGACTCCCAAGCAACCCCAACTCGCTCTGTTTGAACAGGACTGCCTGTGGTCAGTGTCCTGTAACTCTCCTCCTGTTGTACGTTGGGGCGGTTGTCATGGGGCACAGAGAGATTGTTTCTTAAACTCACAAGTCTTTGGACTGAGAAAACGCACCGGAATAATTGTGTTTAAGGAAAGGTCAGTGGACGGAATCATCCGTATCTGAGTCTGAGTCACTTTCTAGCCTGGATCCCAAGCTAGTGTGAAGAAATGAAATTCTGGGGAGATTTCTGCTGTTACACAGCATGGGAGAAAAATATTTGCTTAACGTGTCCCATTCAGGCCATGATACAGGACAAGATTTACAGTGCTGCGATTGGACGAGGGGTACCAGGAACGTTTAGAGAACAGCAAGAGAAGCAGGCAGTAAGGGGCACCCCACACTGTACACGGTTTGTCTGATACCTCGTTCTCTCATTCAGCTGTCAGGGGGGAGAGGAGGAAGGAAGGAAAGGCGGGGGAAGCAAGCTGGGTGTATTCAGTGTCCAAGCATTTACCTGGCACACACAAGGCTTGGGGTCCAATGCCCAACACTGCAAAAACAATAACAAACCCTAAACAACAACAGAAAAGCCCCAAGCCCTTTAGACATTTTTTTGCATTAATTTTGATAATTTTTTCTGTCTGCCACTCCTGGTATCTGCTGACTCGGCATTGTGAAGACCTTCCTGCATGGGACTCTGGACACCTCGTAGGACACGCACGGTATCTTCCAGGGCTCCACCACATTTCACCGAGTCATTTTCTCCTTCCTGTGTAGCCAGGTGGCCTGCAGGCCTCGCATGCTGATGAGGGTGGGGGACAGGGTATACATGCATTGTTCATTTCATGCAAGGCTTCTGCCTGTGCCCATTAACTTTTCCAGAAGCCCCACCACATCTTCTTGCTGTTGTTTGCTTCTGGGATAGATGCTGACACCTTCCTTGAATTTGCCTTTTTCTCCTTACCAGTGGCTTCAAGCATCTCTGTATTTGTTCCTTCAGCCCATGGGTGCCTGCTGTCTGCTCAGTCCAGTTGTGAAAAGAGAGTCCCTCATGTTGTTTTCTTGTCCATGTGTGAGAGTTTGCTGGGTATCTGGGTATTAATCCTTGGTCTTCTAGACAGCACAGCTATTTGCCCTTGTCTGGAGCTATCTGATAACATTGTCGAGCACCCTCCCTTGGATGTGATTATATCAAAATCACCTCCTACCTTAGGCACTATCACTGTGACAATGATAATCTTGGATTTTGTTTCATTAGCCTTGCACTTTTACCATTTTCATTTGGGATTTTTATTCCACCTGACACCTACTGTTTAATGCAGCACAACTAACCCAGCCTTCTCTGCCTCCTTCTCTATACAGCGAGCGAGCTGGCTTTTCCAACACGGTTTCTCCATTTCTAAAGGTTTCATCGGTACCGAGCCGCTCAGCTTGGAGTCCAGCCAGGTGCCAGGATGAGTCAGAGTTCGCAAAGAGTTCCAGTTGGAAAATGTCTCTGTGAAACCTGAGGCTGGGAGGCTCCAACGTGACGGATCTGCGGAGAGGGTTTGCCTGCGGTGAATGTCATGTGGAGGCACAGGCACAGAGTGTGACAGAAATGGACAGGTGCTGGTGGGTACGCCCCCAGAGAGTCAGGGCTTGGCGAGAGAGAGGAATTAGAAACCAGCGACTCCAGCCTTGTGCTGGAATAGTCCCTGAAGTATAACACTCCCTTCTAAAATGCATGTCTTGAAATGTGGATATGGTTTAACCACCATCAGGATTTGGTGTAGCTAGAGGTTCAGAGCCAGGGTCCTGGGGTCAGGATGCTGCGTTCAAATCCTATTCTGGTCGGCTACCCCTTGGATGACCTTGAGCAGATTTCGCCTCTGAAGGCGTTGCATGAGCTAATCCTGATGAAGCACCAGTCAGGGGCCAGCATCAATTACAGCAATTAGGCACTCAATAAAAAGCAACAATAAAAAGGTGTATTACATGATAGCCTTGGCATTTTGTGGAATACAAAGAATGAGATGCTCTGACCTCCAAGGGGCTTGTGAGCGAAAGGAGGAAGAGACACATTCCAAAAATAAGTGTAGCATAAGAGAAAACCTCAGTCTGTGCACTATGAAAGTTTATAGGTTCCGAATTCAAATAGAAGAACGGCATACCAGTTTGAGGAAGGTGGGAGATGCTGAACTGAAATTCTGAGCCCAGGAAAGCAATGCCAAGTTTTAGGGAAGATGTTGAGCATCATCGAGAATAGTTGCAGAGTGCATCAGGGTCGGAGAAGGTGGAGGCACACAGATGAGGTACGAGGGTGCAGGTCTTGAGACTGACATGCAGAGTGTTTACTCTCTCCTGCTCGTAAGAACCTTGCTCCAGGTGGTGAGAATTGGTAAGAAGAGAGCGATTTTTGCTCAGCAAGCAATTCTCCAACTCTTGGATATCAACTTGATCTCCTCCAATTTAACCTAGTTCTGACACTCTACCTGATGTCACTTCTGATCCTGTAAGTTAAAGGGCTCAGTTGAAGACTCCCCCATTTCAGAGGTTAATCCTAAATCCGTGCATGTCCTGCTTCTGATCAGCTGGCTATGAACTGGAGGATCCTGAGACTTTTCCCTTGTGTTTCATTTGCCAGAATAGCTCACAGAACTCAGGGAAACCCTGGGCTTATGCTCACTGGTTTATAATGGAAGGTACTTGTTATGGTTTGGATATTCTTTGTCTCCCAAGTTCACCATTGAATCCCTAATTAGCCAAAGACATGAAATGTCTTTGACAAAGAACACACAAAGTTCTATGTAAGTTGTGCTTGGAATGCATGTGAGATCTATGTAAGTTGAGGGAGCCCCCATGGCTGGAGAGGGTCAGAGAGGGTGAGCCTTGAGAGGTTCGGAGGACAGGGTTTTGCTGTGAGATGCATGTAGAGCCATTGAAGAGTCTTCCTTGGAGGCAGGACGTGGCTGCCGTCGGATCCTCTGACCCCTAGTTTGAAGACAGGCAGCCTGCAGGGGCTTGTGATTTAGTTTAGAATGTAGTAGCATTTTCTGGGTGAGTTGAGTTGGAGATGTTCATTAGGCAGCTCCTCCTTTCTCTTCTAATTATGTTTCCACAAATTATCAGTGCACCTCTCCTTGTGTCACCTAGCTTTCACCTATCTCATTTGTCTACCTACCTACTTTTTTTGGATCTTAAATTCTTCTAAAATTTTTAAATTACACTTTTACATATTTTGTTCATATTCTTGTCTCTCTCAACTCATTCCAGATCCCCCGTCTTCTTACCTACATAACTTTATGTTCTTCCCCCACTTCTCACATAAAGCAAAGCACCAAACAACAACAAAAAATGAAAAATCAAAACACAAATGTTAAAATTGAAAGAAAAATTAATAAGACAAAAAAATCAAAACAGAAGAAAAAGTGCACCAAACAAAACAAAGCACGGAGCCTATTGTGTGTTGACCAAATACTCCTGGAGTGTGGCTGGTACACCCAGTGATGCTCCATTGGAGAAAACCGCGTTTCCCTTTCCAGCAGGTATCAGTTGTAAACAACTTCTGGGTTAGGGAAGGACTTTGTGCTCACTTCCTCCTCTCAATGCTGGGAGTCTGCTTTAGGCCTGTGCAGGTGTCGCTGATGGCTGATGCTGTCACGATCTCTGTGAGTGCATGAATGCCTCAAGTCATATTGTGTTTGCAAGACACTCTTTCCTTGGAGTCACCCACCACCTCTGGCTCTTAGGATATTTCTCCCTCCTCTCACACAGAGATCCCTGAGCCTTGAAGGGAGGGGTTTAATAAAGCCATCCCATGTCAGGCTGAGTGCTCCAGAGTCTCTCACCCTCTACACATGGTCCAGTTGTGGGTCTCTGTGTCAGTTACCATCGACTGCAAGAAACTTCTCTGATGAGAGCCGAGTGATGCTCTTGTCTATGGGTGCAGCAGTATTTCAGTTTAATATTCACTAATTTAATAATAAAACCGGAGTCGTTTTATTGCTGCATTCTCTACTTACCTACCTTCTATCTTAGGAGCTGCAGCCTGAACCAAGAACGGAGCAACCGACCAGGAGGTGCCTTCATGAGCTGCTGTGTGATGTGAGCAAGGAAAAGTGGGGGAGTGATTGATCCTCCCAGGTTAGCAAAAGCTCCAAGGCACAGACTTTCCAGCTGTGACCTTAGCAGAGGGATGTGGGAGGATGGGTTTAAGGGAAAGTCCCCAGAGACAAAAATCCTTGGCTCATTAACCTGAAGTAAGTGTGCACATAAGCAATAAGCAGAGCAGTGTGGTCAAACTCTTCCTTCATAGGACTTCTATTGTGTGAGGATCATTTAAGTTCATTCACAAAACTCTTTAAATATACGATGCTCCATAAGATTTACTTGCAGGGGCTCCATCCCTGTACAATATCCAGTTCAGATGGGTGGATGTGCATTGTGCAGTAACACACGAGGCAAAAAGTGTAACTCTGCACTTGAGAAGCAGAATCAGGAGGATCTCGATCGAGTTTGGAGACCAGACTTAGATAGATAGAGTTCTAGGCTAGTCTGGACCCTTCTTTTTAAAAAGGAGGGAGTAGGAGATTCGAGAAGGAAAGAGATTGGTTGCGGTGGTGGGCCTTTAAGTAGATATTACATAGGTCTCCCGGAAGGCGAGGTGCAGCTGGAGGCGGGAGTGGCGCTTCTTCTAGGCCTCCCCCCTCCCCCACTCCACCCCAGCCTGTGCTAACGGCCAAGCGAGAGTCCTGGTCCCTAAGCCCTCTGGCGCCTCTGAGCTCCCGGAGTACCTTGCTCTGGCTCGGTGCTGGTGCGGGATCCAGTGGAGCGAGTCCCCGGCGTGGGAAGCCTGGGGTGGGGGGAGGATTGGGAGGGGGTCGATGGGAATTCAGCGAGTTCCGCGCTGCAGGGCGGGGCGTGGGGCGG
>LOEQ01000769.1:0-12991 GCA_001685075.1 Bramus lutescens | reverse complement strand
CCTGGCCAGCAAGGGGCACTGATCCTGCAGCAGAACATCCATCAGTGGGGTGAGTGCATTCCTGACCCGTGGAAAAGGACATCAATAGCCTGCTGGCAGCAAGGTAAGCCTGTTGTCTGCTTTGTTTGTTTGGGCCCTGGCCAGAAAGGGGCCCTAAATCTAAATTTTTAAAATGCTAATGAGAAAGGAACGACAGCTGTGGAGAGACACTGGATAGTAGGGAAAAAAACCTGATGAATTAAATCATCCCATAAAATTTAAAGATGTGTTAACCTCAGAATGGAAATTAGGATATGTGTAACATTGGAAAAGAGAATGTTTTTCCACAGGAGAAGAAAAAGTATGGACACTATAAAGATTGATAAAGATTAGATTTGAACAGGAGAGACCTCTTGATTAAGGAGAGTCATCAGTTCATTAAACAGCATGGTTATTCAATCCAGACTAACTTGTAAGACTAACAAATGCCTTTCATTTGATAAAGTATTGGGAAAGAAAAGAACTCCCTAAAGTTAGGCTTGTGGCAGGGTTTTGCTTTATCTTTTAAGGAGAATAAAAGCATCCGACTAGGAATCAGAGACCACTGGACAAATGAGACATCTGAAGAAAAAGAGTGAATCATCTAGACAAAATGTCACAAGAAAAAGAATAAATTGTCCTAATAGTTTAGCCCACCTCCAACAGGGTAGAATTTCAAAAATCTTCTCAAATGCTTATTTTTGCTGCTTTCTACCAAACATAAAAGCTAAACGATCCTTTTTGTGGTTCCAATTACATTAAAAATCAAATCTGGCTTTAGAGTTAGAGCGTGGCTCATTCCTTTTCTAAACCCAAGTGGCTTGTTAAAGGAAAATCCAAAATCTATCTCATGTCTGAAAAGTCACTTGGTATGGGACAGAAGAAAACCAAAATTAAGGAACAATTCTATGGCTACTAATCTCATAATTCTTTGGTTTATTCTGGCTCTTTAAAATTTTTCTGAAGATATAACTATCTCAAAATCTATCAGACTATTATATATGTATAAGCTTTCTGTTGGGATACTAGTAGTCATACAGGTACTAACTAATGTGAGAAATAAGCTTCATCTAGCTTCCTTACATGTTTTTCAGTTTGAGTCTGAAGTAGGTAACTAAGAACTAAGTTTGTACCCTGGATGTACTTAATAGACTGTGGTCCTCCAACCTTTTAAAGATCTGCTGTACATAGCATTTCAAATGTATAGGTTTTCTACAGTGAACTATGCCTATTCCTAACAGCAATCTTTGAGGTGTCTAAAAAGATGATGGTGCCCCGCAATGACAAATCCACTTAATGGTTATGCCATTAAGCTGACAAACACCACGCAAATATCAGTTTCAGATTACAAACTGCTCAGGACAACTTCAAAACTGATAGCTGGGAGAGTTTAGCCTCAGTCATTTAAAAATGTAATGTAAAGTTATAGTCCTTGAAAGCTACTATTTCAGATTGTTTAGGATAATTAAAAAATGCATTAGTTATTTATAACTATCAAACTTCCAGTAATGTTAGGTATGTTTTCAATGTTAAACATATATATTTTAGATAGATAGGTAGTCTTCAGAGATCTGTAGACTATGGCATTTAAAATATTTTAATAACATAAAGCTTTTTATGACAGTGAGATATGTCTGCTCCTGGTAGCACGGATCTACTTCAAAAAAGGATGGTGGGCATCAAAGAACCTCCATATGGAGTTTGTTTGCTATGTGGCAAAGCTAGACACTGCGCAAGAAACTGCCCTGGCCACAATTGCTGACAGTATGCTGTCCAAATTGGACAAGCAGGACATAAAGGAAGTTGACTGCCAACCTTTGCCAAGACAAGGTAGGAGAGTTCTTTAAAATTCCTGCTTCACAGAAAAGTCTGTCAGATATTTCAGGCCTGTAGGCAGAAGATAGATTTGCAGAGGAACCTTGGCAGACTTCTCAGGCAGCCAGCTATCTCTGTTATTTCTAGTTTTGGAAGCTACTTGCTCTGCACTTCCTATTTACCCGGGTAGTAGTTTATCCTTCTCAGGTCTCTGATGGTGTTGAAGACTAGATAATTATAGTTTTACCATTTTCTCTGTTACAAAATTTTTAAAAAATCTCACAAGAGATACAAAGTTTATAAAGGTTGAGAGACATAAAAGGTTAAGTTGTTTATCTAAGAAACTATTTAAGTTCTAAAAATATATTTTTAGGCTGGTAATAAAAGTTACAATAGAAAGTGGTGTAGGTATAAAACTGTGGATTCACCAAGATACGATAGATAATAGAGTGCTTTCTCTGAATTTGCCAAATGGAAATAGACTGAACATTGTGAATGTAATTCTTACTTGATAACGGTTCTTATTGTATATAGTTTTACTGTGTTAGAGTTAAAACCTTTTCTTTTTATTTGGACAAAAAGAAGGAAATGTTGCGGGATAATTGACTGCACTGTGAAACTGTATTAAGAAAATCAACCTTGGATCAGGGGGCAGAGCCAGGAACAAGTTGACAGGAATTGGCGATAGTGAGGACGGAGCACAGTCAGGAAGAAACAGACAAACAGTGGATAGAAACAGACACAGGAAGAAGTAGGGAGGGACTTGAAGTTTCATGGTCTTTTGGTTTGGGACAGCTGGAAAGACCTCTCTTGTTGGGTCTCTGGCCAAAAAGGAAGGTCAGCTGGTTGCTTCTCAGACTCTCTGAGCTAGCAGGTTTTCACACCAACATCTGACTCCTGAGTCTTTATTGATAAATAGAATGATAGAGACTTAGTTAAAAAACTACATTTGGTGGCAGTAGCAGAGAAATCCCACCATGTTGCAGCCTGAGTTGGCAGAGTGCTTACTTTGGGGCCTTGGAGCTGCAGAAGGTAGTTAAAATATCAGCAGATTCAGACGCAGCCACTAAGCTGACAGAAAAACAAGACTTCTCATTCTTTTGGTTGTTTTGTTTTGTTTTGTTTTTGAGTCAGTCATCCTGTCTAGAGACAGGATCTCACAAATGATGTAGCCCTGGCTAGCCTGGAACTTTCTATATAGGCTGGCCTTGAACTCACAGAGATATACATGCCTCTGTCTACCAAGTGTTAAGATTAAGGTCATGTGCCACATGCCCAGCTTTATGTCTTTTTTATCTTAAACCTTCTTCTTTGATGACTCCAATCTTCATGACTCCATAAATGACTTAAGACTCCCAAGGATCTTTTCAAAATTTATTTCTCAATTGACTTTAAAGTGCCTCACTTTCCTTCTACCCTAAGGGACTACACACTGAATCCAAAGCCTTGCCCATATAGGCAAGTACTTTACCACCAAGTACTATCTATATAATTAGTTACTATCTATCTAGTAACTATCAAAATGCCTGGCACACAGTCACTATTCTATCATCAATGAAGGAAGAAATTCACAAGACAGCATTCATAGCTTCTAAGGGAAAACTGTTTTTCTTTCAGGGGTGTGGTCTGAGTAGGTTGCCCATGCCTCAGTGGATGGTCCTAAACCCATGCACATTTAAATAACACTAACTGGACTTGGTGGATCACAAATATGAGAGCATGAGGTTAGGAGGGAGATGGAAGAGGGTTCCAAAAGGAGCAGAAGGAAGAGAGTGAAGGTGGGTATGACCAAAATACCTTATATACTGGGTGAAAATCTCAAAGGATAAACACATTTAAAAATACTTGGCATAACCTCATCCACCATACATCTATTTACCTGTGTATACATGATAGAGATTTTGAGGGGGTAAGACGAGGTCTCATGTAGTCAGGCTGGTCTCAAACTTACCACATTGCCAAAAATAACCATGAACTCCTAATTCTCCTTCTCTCTAACCCCCAAGTGAGGGGTTATAAATTTGTATCACACAAGGCTATGATATAGATTTACATACTAAAGCCCAACTCCACATATCCTAAGTGCTGCCTCATACCGACTACCGCTGACTCACCTTTACTCTCAAGCCTGCCTCTTCCCTAGTTCCCCTTTAGTTGTTGCTATTATTGTTTTCCAATCCCACAAAGTAAAAAGTGAGAAGAAATGCTCCAGTCACTAAGTTCTGCTGATGCAACCTCCCAACGTACTCTTTGTTTTGTAGGGGGAGGGTGTGGAGGTGTGTGTGTGGTTTTTTGTTTTGAGAAAGGGTCTCATTATGTGACCCTGGGCTGTCCTGAAACTCACTGTGTAGACCAGGCTGGCCTTGAACTCACAGAGACTCATTGTCTCTTCCTCCTGAGTTCTGGAATTAAAGGCGTGCACTACTGTGAATGACCACACAGGCCCAGAGTAGTCTTAATTCTTTGCTCTTCTTCCATTCCCACTGCCTCTGTTCTAGTCCTCATCATATGGATTTCTCCTTTCAGTAGTTTTGCACGATTCTATTTATACACATCACCTTATTATCATTTACTCAAGTGATCTGACTCAAAGGATGCATGATTCCCATTTCCATAAAAGCAAAACTACAAACAACATGATTTTTCTGGAGTCTGGATACCTCGCCATACTCTTGGAAACTGGGGACTGAGTAAAGATAAATGAAGACACAGAAGTCTTCATGGAGAACTGTGAGACATACACATGGCTGAAGCAGCAAAGATATTTGTATTTGTTGTGTGCAGTCAGACACTCTTGTTTCTTAGCTGTGTGGTGCCCGTGCTGGACTTCACAGGGAGCACTAGAGCGAGAGCTGCAGTGGCATACCTGAGATGTTTAGTTCAGTCCTGCTAGTCTTCACCTCATTCAAGAGTTGACCTCTCTCTTGTCTGATGGCCTTCACTACTCGGAGTTGCTCAGAGACTGCATTCACCAGCTTCACCTTTTCCCGTTCTAGGCCACTCACTCTGGCTTCAAGTTCCTGGATCTTTGCGTCTTTTTTACCTTTTAAAATCTGTTTAGGACATATACAAAGAATAGGGAAAGGAGTAAAAGAATATGTACATGTACAGTAGAAAAAACAAAACCCAACAAAAACCCTAGCATCCTTTCAATTCTATCTACCTTTAATTTTTTCAGTACTTCTAAGGATACTTATAGTTTTCTTGCGGTAAAATACCCATGAGAAGCACTGTGTGGTATATGTGGGGGTAGTACTTTGGCTCCTAGCTTCCTGGATACATCATGACAGGATGGCATGGTAGCTGGAACATCTCCGTCCACAGTGGTAGAAATACGCGGTGTGGCTTCCGCACATCTTGGCAGATCACAGAGCAGAGAGCTAAGCCCAGAACCCAAGTAATTATTACCTTCAAGACCCGCCTCCAGCCATCAATTCTGTTACTTAGGTCCCAAAAGCTTTAGAGCCATCCAACATCACTAGCAACTGGGGCACAAACACTCCAACCATGAGCATGCGCAAGATTTTCCAGATTCACACCCTAACAGCTGGCAAAAGGAAAAAGCAGTAGCACAAAGCAGTAAAGACCTTCAAATACATGAGCCTGTGGGGACATTTTACATTCACTCACAGTATAGCAATACTAAATCTGGACTTTACCATAAAACCCCCATGTAAGTGGGAGAGAGAGAGAAGAAAGAAATGCACCACCACTCTTTTAGACTCAAATGTCCATTCCCAGGGTCACTTGCCATAACCTGAAACTATTCTCTATTCATTCATGCTACAGTGGGTACTTTTTCATATGTTGGGGACACATAAGAAAGCCAGGACTAAGTGAGCCTGGATGTGAGGTCTCTATCTTAGACTTCTCTTGCCTTACCCAAGACCCGAGCCTGGATACCACCCATGTGATAGCTTTGTCCTCAAGTCCTCCTTAGGGAAGAGAGAGACAGGGAACAACTATGTGAGACACATCAAGAAAGAGACTAACAAGGGAAGGGAAGAGATGGGAGGGAGGGGGATGGACATGAGGGAGGGGTGGGTGTGAGGGAGGGGTGTGTGTAAGGGGGTTTGTGTGTGAGGGAGGGGTGGGTGTGAGGGAGGGGTGTGTGTGAGGGAGGGGTGGGTGTGAGGGAGGCATGGATGTGAGGGAGGCATGGATGTGAAGGAGGGGCTGCTACTTAAGGTGAGCTGGAGTATAGAGAAGTATTAACACAGCAGGCCTGCTCCTTTCTGTCTGTTCTGTTCACAGGCTGGTCCTTTGCTGGCATTTAGGAATTCAGGAAAGCTTTGGTGGTTTTGAAGAAAATAGCCCCCAAAGGGAGTAGGCACTATTAAGAGGTGTGGCTTTGTTGGAGGAAGTATTTTACTGTGGAGGCAGGCTTTGAGTTCTCCTTTGCTCAGGCTACTCTCAGTGTGGTACACAGTTTACTTCCTGTTGCCTGCAGATCAAGATGTAGAACTCCTAGTTCCTTCTCCAGCACGTGTCTACTTGTGCACCATCATGCTTGCTGCCATGATGATAATGGATTGAGCCTCTGAAACTGTAAGCCACCACCTCAATTAAATGTTTTCCTTCATAAGAGTTGCTGTGATCATGGTGTCTCTACACAGCAACAGACACCCTAAGACAGAAGTTGATACCAGGGACTGGGGTATTGCTGTGATAGGAAGACCATGCTTTTGTTTAAAGGAATATGGACCTTGATACAGTGGAACAGAAAAGCATTTGAACGCTTTAAATGGTGGTTAATGGGCTATCCTAGTAGGAACATGGAAGACAGTGGTGCTGAGGGTGATTTGAGCTGTGGGGTCCTGGATCAAGAGCTTTCAGAGGAGAAGAATTTTAGTATGTTGTCTAGAAATTATTCTTGTGATATTTTGGTGAAGAATGTGGCTGCTTTTTACCCTTGTCCAAAGAGTCTGCTTGAGGCTAAAGTGAAGAGATTTGGATTAATTCTGTTGTCAGAGGAAATCTCAAAACAGCCTAGTATTAACTCTATTATTAGTGTTTACCCTAATGAATATTTTTAATGAAAAGGAGCAAGCTGAGCAAGGAAAAATGCAAAATGTACACTTTGAGGAAAAAAGCTCCAGGAAGTAGAATGGAGCTAAGTCCTGGGTTCAAGGAGATTAGGGAATTGAATAAAGGGAGTGGTGACCTCAGGGTAAGATCCCACCCAGTTAAGTTTCCAACTTGTGAAAAGGAATTAAAGAAAAGCTTAGAGCTGGGTATGATGGTGTAGGTCTTTAATCCCAATGCTCTGAAAGCAGAAGCTGGAGAATCTTTGAGTTTGAGGCCAGCTTGGCTACAGCAAGTTCTAGAAAAGCCAAGTTTGGGCAGTAAAGGAAACCATCAAAAACAGAAAACTCATGAAGATGTAATTGAATGAGGGGGCCATGCTTCAGTTCCAGAAAGCAGCAGAACTTGGCAGCTTTGGCCATGTTGTTTTGGCTTTAAAATCAAGGATAGAACAAATATGGAATCTTCCTCCATGACTAAGGAAAGCCACTGAAGTCAGGCATGTGTCGGGGGTGTCCCTGAATGGAGTCTCAGATCATTGAGTGAAGTTGTGAAGTTGAAGCCTGGATTGCCTTTGAGAGCCCAAGATGCTGGAGATGCCAGGGTTATGGAATGTCTGCCAAGGAAAGCTGCTAACAGGGAGTGTAACCAGCCCAAGAAAAAGAAGTGTGTTGCAGTCAACAAAGCTGAAAGGAGTTGGAGATCTGAAGAACACTTTGACATCAGATATAGAGATGCAGTTTGGAGTTTGCCCATCTGGTTTTCAGTCTTGTTAATCCAGCATTTCTTTACTGTGCTCCCTTCTCTATGTTTTGGATTGGTAATGTATATCCTGTCCATTAAATGTTAGAAGAGCTAATACCAATACTCCTCAAAGTATTCCACACAATAGAAGCAGAAGGAACATTGCCAAACTCATTTTATGAGGCTACAGTTACTCTGATACCCAAACCACACAAAGATGTAACATAGAGAACTACAGATCAATCTTTCTCACGAACATTGATGCAAAAATACTCCATAAAATACTGGCAAACCAAATCCAAGAACACATCATCTACCATAACCAAGTAGGCTTCATCCCAGAGATGCAGGGATGGTTTAGCATATGGAAATCTGTCAATGTAATCCACCATATAAATAAACTGAAAGAGAAAAAACACATGATCATCTCATTAGATGCTAAAAAAGCCTTCAACAAAATCCAACACCCTTCATGATAAAGGTCTTGCAGAGGTTAGTGATACAAGGAATATATCTAAACACAACAAAGGCAACTTACAGCAAGCCTAGATCCAACATCAAATTAAATGGAGAGAAAGCAGGAACAAGACAAGACGGGCCACTCTCTCCATATCTCTTCAACATTGTACTCGAAGTTCTAGCTAGAGCACAATGAAAACAGATCAAGGGGATACAAACTAGAAAGAAAGAAGTCAAACTATCATTTTTTTTGCAGATGATATGATAGTATACATAAGTGACTCAAAAAAAAAAAACTCTACCTGGGAACTTCTACAACTGATAAACCCATTCAGTAATGTGGCAGGATTAACTAAATAAAATCTTTAGGCCTCCTATATATAACAATAAATGGGCCGAGAAAGAAATCAGAGAAACATCACTCTTTACAATAGCCACAGATATAAAATATCTTTGGGTAACTCAAACCAAACAAATGAAAGACCTGTATGGCAAGAATTTTAAGTTTCTAAAGAAAGAAATTGAAGAAGACATCAGAAAATGGAAATATCTCCCATGCTTCTATTATGGTAGAATCAACATAATGAAAAGAGAAATCTTACCAAAAGCAATCTACAGATTCAATGCAATTCCCATCAAACTCCCAACACAATTCTTCACAGACCTCGAAAGCACATTACTCAACTTCATATGGATAAACAAAAACCCAAAATAGCTTAAACAATCCTGTACAATAAAAGAACTTCCAGAGGCTTCACCATCCTTGACCTTAAGCACTACTACAGAGCTACAGTAATGAAAGTAGCTTGGTATTGACATATGACATAAAAACAGACACATGGATCAATGGAATCAAATTGAAGACCATGACATTAATTCATGCACATGTGAACGCCTGATTTTTGACAAATAAACCAAAAAGGTATAATGGGAAAAGGAAAACATCTTTAACAAATGGTGCTGGCATAACTGGTTATCAATATGTAGAAGATTGCAAATAGATCCATACCTATTCCCATGCACAAAACTCAAGTCCAAGTGGATTAAGGACTTCAACATAAAGCCTTGAACCTGATAGAAGAGGAAGTGGGAAGTCGCCTTGAATGCACTGGCAAAGGAAACCATTCCTAACTAGAACCCCAGCAGCACAGACACTGAGAGCAACATTCAATTAATGGGACCTCCTGAAACTGAGAAGCTTCTGTAAGGCAAAGGACATGGTCAACAAGACAAAACAACAGCCTACGGAATGGGAAAAGATCTTCACCAACCCCACATCATACAGAGGGCTGATCTCCAAAATATACAGAGAACTCAAGAAACTACAACAAAATAACCAAATAATCTAATTTTAAAATGGGGTGGAGAGCTAAACAGAATTCTCATCAGAAGAAACTCAAATGTCCAAAAGACATTTAAGGAATTGCTCAACATCCTTAATCATAAGGAAATCTAAATTAAAACAACTCTGAGATACCATCTTACATCTCTCAGAAAGGCTAAGATAAAAATACTGAGGACAGCTTATGCTGGAGAGGAGTGCAATCTTGTACAGCCATTCTGGAAATCAGTATGGTGGTGTCTCAGAAAATTGGGATTCAATCTATCTCAAGACCCAGTGATGTATACCAAAAGGATACTCAATCATACCACAAGGACACTTGCTCAACAATATTCATAGCAGCATTATCCATAATAGCCAGAACCTTGAAACAACCTAGATGCTGTCAACTGAAGAATAGATAAAGAAAATGTGGTATATTAACACAATGGAGTATTACTCAGCTGTATAAACAAACAAACAAACAACAAACAAAACCCCCCAATATCTTGAAAACTGCAGGCAAATGAATGGAACTAGGAAAACTCATCCATAGTGAGATAACCCAGACTCAGAAAGACAAACACAGTATGTACTCATAGGTGAATAGAAGATATGAAACAAACAGATCATCAGACTACCACCCATAGCTCCAGAGAACTGGGCATGTGGAGCAGGGAGGAGGTTGGATAGGGAGAAGGGAGAAAGGAGGGGGAGTGGGAAAAATATATATAGCTCAATAAAAACAAACAAACAAAAAAGCTAAAAATAAAAAAAGACCTAGGTACTGAATCCTCAATAAACTCTGTGGGAAGTATTTGAGTTCTCACAAGGTCCTACTGGTGGAATCGAGGATGTTCTGGGCTAGGAAGTGACTCCTGGAAGCTGGTTTTCCATGGGCTTCCCCCCATTGCCTTTTTCCTTTGCCAACTGTTTACGGTTTGAATCTGGGGCTCCTTCTTGTGTGTGACTACTTGTTGCCCAGCTAGTNAAACAAACAAACAAACAACAAACAAAACCCCCCAATATCTTGAAAACTGCAGGCAAATGAATGGAACTAGGAAAACTCATCCATAGTGAGATAACCCAGACTCAGAAAGACAAACACAGTATGTACTCATAGGTGAATAGAAGATATGAAACAAACAGATCATCAGACTACCACCCATAGCTCCAGAGAACTGGGCATGTGGAGCAGGGAGGAGGTTGGATAGGGAGAAGGGAGAAAGGAGGGGGAGTGGGAAAAATATATATAGCTCAATAAAAACAAACAAACAAAAAAGCTAAAAATAAAAAAAGACCTAGGTACTGAATCCTCAATAAACTCTGTGGGAAGTATTTGAGTTCTCACAAGGTCCTACTGGTGGAATCGAGGATGTTCTGGGCTAGGAAGTGACTCCTGGAAGCTGGTTTTCCATGGGCTTCCCCCCATTGCCTTTTTCCTTTGCCAACTGTTTACGGTTTGAATCTGGGGCTCCTTCTTGTGTGTGACTACTTGTTGCCCAGCTAGTAGTGTTTTTCTGAGGGCTCTGAAGCCTCTAGGAGGGGGAGCCTACTTGATGGAAAGAGATCACTAGGGAAGCCTTTGAAGGCTACACCCAGTCCACTCTGCTTGCTGGTCTACATAGTAAGTTCCAGACCAGCTATGGTTACATAGTGAGACTCTTTCTTTCTCAAGAGAAAAGAAAAGAAAGAAGGAAGGGAAGGGGGGAGGGGAGGGGAAGGAAGGGAAGGGAAGGGTCAGGGAAAAGGAGAAGGGGAAAGAGGAAGGGGAAAGGGCAAAAGAGAAGGGGAAAGGGAAGAAAAGGAAAAGAAAAGAAAAGATTTAGTGTTATGTAATTCATGCTTGGAATCCCAGCAATTGGCAGAATACTCATTGCAAGTCTGAGGGCAGCTTGAGCCCCTATAATGAGTTCCATGGAAACTGGCTTTCCCCACCCCCCTCCAAAAAAAACTAAACCCACAAACAAAAAACAAGCCATAGAGACATGGGGCAAAAACTGCAAAGATGAATAAGGCATGTGTCCTGCTTTATAACGTCACCCATGCAGTGAGGAGACTCGTTATTTCAATGCTCCCGGTGCAGCACAGAAGTGCCAGGCACACAGTTGAGCGGTACAACACAAGGGGCAAAGAAGCTGACATTTACATAGGCCAGGCTAGTTGATGTATATTTCTTAGCAAGCCTCACACTAGTCCAATAAAGTTGTATTTTTCTGTTTGCTTGTGTTTTTTTTTTCATAGACACACACCAAGTGTCAGTAAACAGTTCAATGTTATATAGTAATTACGAGGTGATGGGGGTCAAACTTTGGTCTGTGAAAAATACCTCAAACTGTGAGCTCAGGGAACATTTCAGAGAGGGGTCCTTGCTATTTTCCTTTTGTACCCATGGTCCTCAACCATTTTGGCGCCACACATTCCCTTTAGAGACTTAAAGTAGGAATTTTTTTTCTCCAAAACTTACAACAACTCAGACACTTTTTATCCTAGGGGCCCCACAAACATCAAGAGTAATTTCAGTTATTCTCAGTATATTATTAGGTTCTTGCTGCTTGGAGAACAGAAAATTCAGGAGCTAGGCTGCCCAACCCCCCCCCTCAAACATTAAACTCCTGCAGTTACAGCTTCCAGTCATTGATCTCTTTCTCCAGCTGAGCCTTTTCCACCTGCATCGCACCAGCGGTTTGTCCTTGCTGGTCAACCAGCTGCCGCAAGATCTCGATGACCTTGTCCTTTTCCGCCATCTGGAGCTTAAGCACCTCACACTCGGTCTGCACATTTCTGAGATGGTCCCCCTCATTCTTCAGGTGTTGAAGCTCCTGTAACTTCAAGTCCATCCGCGAGCAGAGCTTAGTGATCTCTGCATTGGTGGCCTCGATGGCTCGTTCCTTCTCCTGGAGGGAAGCTGTCAGGTCAGACACNCACAGGTGGTCGATGGTGATGCTGTTGCCAGTGTGTAGGTCCCACAGGCGCTTGTTCTGCTCCTTCTCCTGACTCAGCTCCTTCTCCCTCTCGTGTAGGTCTGCCTAAAAGAAGCGAAGCGAGGAGTGCTCTTTCTCCCAGCCACTGTCATAGTCAAAACAAATTCTCCAATTTGCCTTACACAGTCTTGGAGTTATGTGATTTGAGACATCTTTGGTTACGGAAAAGACCTGCTTTTCAACAGCTGACTAAAATTTATTATTTCCTAGAAAAACACACTGATATTTTGCTTAAACATTTTAGCTGCTTTAGGAGTGACATCTCACACCTGTAATCTCTGCATGCGGGGGGGGCGTGCAGATCTTGTGCTCTGAATGTCATTTTGCTTCAAAATGAACACACCACAACCTGGATTTAGTAGACGGCAGTTCTAACTGAAAGAGTATGGCTACTTGACGACCTACTTTATCTAACATGTAACAGCCACGCCTAAAGAGAAAGACACAGGTAGGTATCTTATATAAAACATTTAAAGTACATAGAATGATATCCCATGTATATGCACAATATTTTGTAAAAATCTGTAATTTTAAAATGTAAACTGGTTTGTGAAATGTACTGAAAATGTTCCTAGATCCCAAATCTCAGATTATAGAGCATGATCTCACCAACAGCTTTTGGAGT
>LOEQ01000768.1:346425-357306 GCA_001685075.1 Bramus lutescens | reverse complement strand
CACTCCCGTGGATGCCCCCACTCCCGTGGATGGAGCACATAGGAAGTGAGTGAGTCAGGAATATGGGGCAGACAAGAGCGGAGGTAACTGGGGTGAATTTAATGAAATTCCATCAAATCAAAACACATTATATTCATGTAGGAAATTCTCAAACAATAAAAATTTTAAAAAGAAAAAACAAAATGGCTAATGTGGCAGAATTTCTAAACTTTATGAATATAATTTCTTAAAAGTAATTGTATTTCTCTCTTATTTTCTGATGATTGGTGCATAGTGGTGGTTTTCTGTTGTTGGGATAGTTCTACTTAACATTGGCTTATGTTGTAGAAAGTTTTTTATTTATGGGTTTCAAATTCTAAATTTATCTGCATTGTCTCCTTGCTGTTACTGTGTTGTTTCTATTCTTCTGTCTTGTACTTGGTGAGATTTGAGGTGCTTCCTTAATTTTCATTATGTTATTAAAAGTGAATTCTCACCCTTACCGTGCGTTATTCTTTTCCTAATGCAGTAATTTCCGTATTTGTATTGTTTTAATTTGTTTGATATAGTTTAAGAAATACACTTGTCATTCATTCAAACTTCTATTTGTATTAAGTACAATGGTTTTCCTATGAAGTCTTGGTCTTCACATGTGTGTCATGTGTCTTGTCACTGAACCCCTTTATCAAGTGTTAGCATGATCACATGATCTATAGTCATGATTAGCATCTGTCTAGGTAAACTTTTGTCTGGTCAGAAAACTATCATCTGAGGAATATGTAGCTCATAGAGGCTCCTGATTAGTTTTCTCTATATATTTTATGCATGTGTATGCACTTATAAATATTGTAATATGTTGGTCTCCTATGTATTTTTGTGTCTTGTGAGCAGGTACAAAAATTCATCCACATTTATGTTTCCCGGTATATTTACTACCAACCAAAAAGACCGGTACTCTGACCGCACAACTGTGGAACCTTTGCTGAGGTTTTTGTCTTATGATCCCTCCCGTGGCTTTGAGTACACTTTATTTTCTGTGAATGCTTCCTCTAAAACCCTTAGCACACGTGCTTTTGTGTCTTATTTTACTTTCTATTCTCTCTCCGTAGTTTTCTCTCTATTGGCTCCATACCTCAGAGTTTCACACTGACTGAAGAACTTAGCTCCCTTTCTGTTTGCCAGGCCTCTAGTACTCTCTGCTCTCATCACCATGCAACATGATTTCTAAGCATTTTAATATTTTATTCACCATCTCTCTTCCATAATTTACTGTGTGAGCATACTGAAAGATATTTTTTCATAACTTTAGAAATGCATGCTGTTGTTATTTTATCAGACCCTTACCATCAATTGTTGAATTAAAGAGAACAATAACTAATCAGCGAGCTGACAAGGATTCCTCTACTGAGACAATGGCTGACCGTGCAGCCCAGCCTGGCCTGGATGCCGGTTCTCCTGCCTCAGCCTGCCTGATGGGAGGACAGGTGAGCGTGACTACCCCAACCTATGTTTCAAATCTATTCATTTCCCATTATCAGCATTTTATGAACATCCTTTGAGTAATTTTAATGGCATTCACTCATCACTTATATATGCCACAATTTCTGTTCAGTTCTTGACGTAGAGATGACTTGGCTGGACGCAACATCAGCAGCAGTGTTGCAGGCACAGACACAGTCAGACCCTATCCGTGAGCTCTCCTGGCAGAAGCTCTGGGCTCTTCGGCAGTCTTCACTCCAAATCTACTGGACTTTCTTATCTGCCCTTTTTCCTCTCACTTGCTGTTCTTAAACGTCTCAGTTTTCATAACGAACCACTTTCCAGACTTCGTTACTTCTATGAGTGCAGCACATCTTTAAGGTTTTAATTTAGATTCAGTAGAATTTAGAGACAGATAAAAGGTAAAATGTTGGCTCTGACTCGTTAGTTTGAGCCAAGAGTCACACTAACATTTAAAAGCAATGACATGCTCTTTACTAAGACAAATTTTTTTGGCCATTATAAAATTCCTAACTTAATGTTTCAGAAAATAGCTTTGAAAATTGGTATTTTGACATTAATATTTCATGTTTACTACAATAGTCATCTACACGAATGTCACCAATTTCTTTTAAGCTGCTGAAGTATTTAAATTATAAGTTTTTCTTATAAAAAGTAAACAAATAAAATCTATGGATAATTTGCTAGTTTTCAGGGGCCATTTTATTAGTGAGAAACAAAGCAGTATAACACTAGTTTCATCTTCACTGTATTGGCCATATGAAAAAAAGTTAGATTTTGAATTTTTAAATGTTTATCATTTTTAATCATGCCTTTATAAGCAAGGTCAAATTTTAGTAAAGAAGTTGTTCATTGAAAGTGAGCAGATTCAGGGGAGAGAGACAAGGGCAAACAAATCAGCTTTATAATGCTGAAAAATAAAAGTGGTATCGCCACACACAGCCGGGTTAGCAGAGCTGGCTTTTCCCTAATTGGCCATGCGGAGACCGCTCGCTACCATTCCCTTCCACCTTAGCGCTCTAAGCACACGGCGAGGGAAAACTGTCTACAAGAGAGAGGTAGATATGTATTCAATGAGAGAAGGGACAGAGGCAAACTTGGATAGCTGAACTCTTTGAATCAGAAAATACGTGGGCATAGCCCGCTAGCAAAAGGAAATGCAAGACAGCCAGACTTTCGGACTAGCAGCCTCCTGGACACCCAGGAATTCCACCAGCCACAGATGGGAATATTTGGAGACTACTTCATCTGTATTGAAAGTGTACAAACATTCCCCCCCCCCCAAACAATACAGGGGACTTTACATCAGACTAGGTATGATCACTCTTTGGAGGTGACGTCAGTAGAGGGCAGGATAGGCACAGGACACATGGGAAGGTTGCTCCCTTGAGTTCCACACTGGCTTGAACAGCAAAAGACGCTGGGAGTCCCGGGCCTTATCCCTGTATGAAATGAGACTGAACTTTCATCTGAAAGAAATGGGACGCACCCTCTTAAAGTCCCACGAGGACCCGATTGCCCCAAGGCCACGGAGAGCCGAGTGTTCGCTGCACATTAGATTTTCTACAGATTGCTTCTAAAATGTAAGTGGTACCCAACGAAATTAAAATCAAAGATCCACATTAGAAATCCAGAAAAGTTATACAGAGATTTCACTCATTCATTAAGACCATAGCTAAGTTCAAGAATAAACTGGGCATTGAAACATCGCCTTGAAGCTAAGCAGAGAATTCTCAGGTTTTCCAGCATTTTGCCAGAATAAAAAGACAGTATGCAACCAGAGAGGTACAGTCTAAACAGAAACCGGTGTGTGCTGCTGAATATCACATTTCACATTTTTATTTTCCCCAGAGTCGTCACGCTGATGCTTTTTAATTATGAAAAATGTATCTGAGAAAACAGAAAAAAATATTGGATTGAGAGAATGTATACCCACCAAATACATCATTTATTTCTTTGACCCACCCATAATAACTCTTTGATGGGCTGCCCAGGACTGCTTGATGATGTGGGGTCGTTGTGTACAGGATTCCTGAAGAAGTGAGCATGTGTACTAAACCTTAGAGTCATGTGGGTCACCTGGAAGGGCTCCTATCCTTCCTTGCTCTGCTAAGTGACCCTCTACTCCATGACCAGAGACCCCTAGCAGAGACAGAGACAGTCACTGAGGAAGGGGAGAGAAATGGCGTTTCCTTTCTCTTCCGTGGTTACGGCAGAAGGTTCTTGCAGAATGCTGCTTTCCTCTTGGGCTGCCTTGCACCCACGCGTTCCAGGAGGACTGGAAGAACTTGGATTTGTCTGAAGATGTTCCCGCGTCTTCTCACTGCGGGTTCTGGACCCTGAGGTGGGTAGTCACACTGTCCATTACTCAAAAAGGAAGCGAGCACCCTTTGCGAAAGCATTGCCTGTTGCATTCTGTTTCTATTTATTCTCTTTCATTTTCTCTGGCAAATGGCACGTATCACATATTGTAAATCAGTTTGGCCCACAGTGCTTTTTAAACTGGAATTTCCCCAATGCTAGGACTCTGCGAAGGAAGTATTCTTGAAAACAGGAGACTGTAGGAAGAATCGCGCAGCTGCTGCGGCTCAAACTGGGAGCTGTGATGGAAGAGACAGCTTTGCTGATGCTTTGATCCATCCCTGTGCTTACTGCACAGGCAACATTTCCTGCCTTGTTTGCTGAAAGAAAACCAGACTCTCCGTGTGACCACAGAACACACCCACACCTCCTCCAGGTCTGCACACACTCAGTCACACACTGACACACGGTCATTGTTCCATGACATTCAAATGCCTTGTAAGGCTTGGGTTTCAGATATTTGCTTTATTGAGTAAGAGAAATTATTTTCATCATCTCTTTCAGTTTTTGAAATGTTAAATGTTTAAATAAACAGTTGAGATTTTAAGAAACCAATGCTAAAACTTAAGTCGGTTAGACCCTAACTTGGAAAGAAGAATTATCCTGCTTGGGATCTATTAAAATAGTAGTTTATAGGCTAAGCCAAAAAAAAAAAATCAGAGTCAATACGTCAATACCAGTCAGGGCTAATGCTGCAGTATGAAGACAGGACACTAGCCTAGTGTGTGTGTAAAGTCCTGGGCTTGCTCCCAGTGCCGCCAAAACCAAAGAAGAAAATAGAGCCAATATATAATTTAACCAGAACAACAATAACAAAAACAAACCAAAACAAACTCTAGAATAATTAGCTGCCCTTTTCAAAGTTGAATTGATTTGGTTCCCAGTAGTTTTTTTCCCCCACTTATTTATTTATTCAGATGTAGATGATTTTTTTTTTGCCTGCTTGTACATCTATGATAACATATGTGTTCCTGGAGCCCTCCTAAGGCAGGGAAGGGCATTGGATCTCCCCTGAAATGGAGTTATTTACATGTTGTGAGCCATCACATGGATGTTGGGAATTGAACTCTGATGTGGGAGTCCCCTCTGTGTGCTGTGATCGCCACTAATGAATAAAGAAACTGCCTTGGCCTGTTGTTAGGGGAGAACTTAGGTAGGCAGGGAGGACTGCACTGAATGCTGGGAGAAAGAAGAGTGGAATCAGGGATGCCATGAATCTGCCACTGGAGACAGACATGCTGAAATTTTGCTGGTAGGCCATGACCTTGTGGTGATAGGCAGATTAATAGAAATAGGTTAAATTAAAATGTAAGAGTTAGCCAATAAGAAGCTAGAGCTAATGGGCCAAGCAGCGATTTAATTAATACGGTTTCTGTGTGATTGTTTTGGTTCTGGGCGGCCAGGATGAACAAGCAGTTCCTTGCACAGAACTCAGGTATTCTGGAAGAGCAGCCAGTGCTCTTAGCTGATGAGCCATCTCTCATCGGTCTGACATCCTGTACTTTCAACACTTACAGTGGTGCTTTCAAGTGAAAATGTCATGAGATAAGACAGTATTTCCAGAGAAGCATCAAAAAATCTTTGGAAGTGTTGCATATTTGCAAGAAACAAGGAGGGTTTGCCGTGATGGAGGGCTGGTTACTTGGAAAAGGCTCTTACTCATATATCCTTCCCTGGAAGCTAAAGTTGCTGTCTGAGTCACACGTTCTCCACTGAGGGGCTGGGGACATTTATTTCAGATTCTGGCAGGCAAGGAACCACCTGGAACATCTCAGCTGGAATATTAATTCTCATTCCCTTAGTGACTGTGCAAGAAAGAGTAATGGCGCCAATGATGTTCCGCATCCATAGGCATCTTACATCACCTTCCCTTTAAGGCCTTGTCTAGGAGATCACTGAGGACACAGCACCTACAAAGCTGGAGCACAAAGGGGTTGGAGAACGCTCCCCAACTGGCCAAGGGCTGAAATTAAAATGAGAGTTCAATATCAGGAAATCATTATTCTTAAAAATTAGTATCCACTATCCCTTTACAAGTCTTTATTGAGAATCAGATTATCTGTCCTTTCAAACAACCGACCAAACCCTTCCTGAAATAGCTTCAGTAATTGGCTAGCTCCAGAATGCTCCCCAGCAAACATAAAGAAACAAACATCAAAAAACCCAGGAAATTCTGGAAGTTCTATAAAACTGGTAAATGGGCCTATGTGATGATGGAGACAGATACAGAGAAGGGGTGCGGAGGGGGCAGGAGAGAGATGCTCACTCGTTGAATTAAGAACCAAACATTAAGCCAGGCATGGTATCACATGTCTGTAACTCCAGCACTAAGAGGCTGAGGTAGGAGTATTCCCAACAGTTTAAAAATGTTACCTAGTGAGTCCCTGTGTAAAGAAAAGTATAGGTGTGTGTGTGTGTGTGTGTGTGTGTGTGTGAAGAATTAGGCATTAAGAGATAATGTGAAAAATAAAAAGAAGCCATGTAAAACACTCATATTTGAGAAACTGAAACATGTGAAGGGTTGGAAATGCTGCTTTATGACTGAGAAACTATAACTATAACTATAACTATATAAGGTCAAGTCCACGTGAGAGGAAGCTGCTTGTGAGGTAGGGGGAATTTGTCAACTTTCTGAGATCCTGGGAGTAGCCATCAAGGAGTGGAAGATTTTTATGCTTTTGTCCTTCTCTGATTCATGGAATTTATGTTAAGTAGATAAATAGATGCCTAGATATAAGTAGACACACATATTCACCAAAACATTTTACATACAGTAAGAAATGAAAGTGGAAAGTCTACAATGAATAAAAAGACGTGTGCTATGCCTATGTCTGATGCATTTCTACACACGCATTAAATTCTGCTCTAGAATCACATTCAGAGATTCAGATGTGACCCATAGTGACGTGTGTTAATGAAACATGGTAGAAAAGACACTCTTCCTTTTGGTGGTTGTCCTGGACGGTTTTATTTCAAGTTGACACAAGCTAGAATCACCTGAAAAGACAGAAACTCAATTGAGAAAATGCCTTTCTTGCCTGCAGGGCATTTTCTTAATTAGTGGTTAATGGGGGAGGGCCTGGACTGTTGTGGGTGATGTTATCCTTGGGCTGGTTGTCCTGGGTGTTATACGAAAGCAGGATAAGCAAGTCATGAGGAACAAATCACAAGGCAACACTCCTCCATGGCCTCTGATTCCTGCCTCCAGTTTCCTGCCCTGTTTTAGTTCCTGTCCTGACTGCCTTCTATCACGGACTAAGATGTGGAAGTGTAACCAAATAAATACTTTTCTCTCCCTCTTTTGGTCATGGTGATTCATTATACCAATAGAAACCCTAACTAGAACCTGGGCTAGAAAAGCCACAGAGTGTTGAAAGTTCGGTAAGCTGTTCTGTAGGAGCTTGGAAGAAGTGAATGTTGAGAGCAGTGTTGTGAGGGAGGCCTTATTTGAGAAGTTTCAGAGGAAAACAAAGACTCTACCAGGTCATTTGTGTGAAGAATCTGTGGTGTCAGATGGATCCCAAGCATCAGCTGTGATTAACAAGAGACCAGAACCATTAAGGAAAACCTTTGTTTTTCTGGGACAATGAATGCTGGTGAGCCAGGCCTGAAGAATCAACTGTGGTAAAAAGAGATCAGCATCACTGAGGTGAAATCTTCTAGAAAGTGTTTCCTGAGGGTGAGCACACAGAAGACATGCCCTAGAAGCAACCAAGCTGTCGCACAATGGTAACCATCTTTGATAGTGTAAGAACCACTCAGGTGATGCTGGCTTTGAAGGCATGAAGGGGTCATGGAGAGAAGCTGAGGCTTGGCACTGTGTGGCCAAGCTGCAGTCCCTGAAGAGAGCCCAGGAGAGACTATTGCTGAAATTTCAGTGAGGTTGCAGCAAGAAACCTCAGCATCTTTAGAGATGCCCAGTTATGGTGGGATGACCACCAAGAACAGCACAGTGGAGTGGAGCCTGCTGGAGCCTGGAAGACAGCTGTGTGTGCTGCAGAGGGCAGAGCTAAAGAAGTGACCCAAGCCCTTTGCAGGAGCTTGCTGAGTGGATCCCAGACATTGGACATTGAGCAATTTATACTTTTGGAGTTCGGTTTTGCTTTGTTCAGATAGAAAATGGTGTGCTTTGGTTCTTTCTTGAAGAAAACATTGTTTTTTTGTTTTATAGGAGCCCATAGTTGAGAGTTTGAATTTTTAAAGAGATTTTAGGATTTAAAAGACACTGTGGATTTGAAAAGAGATTGAATTTTGAAGTGTTTGAAATTGCCAAGACTGTGGGACCCTTGAAGCTTGTAAAATGTTTTATATTGTGATATTGATGCTAATGTGTGATCTTGGGGACCAACAAGAAAGGAAAGGTTATGACTTAGCAGTGATATGTTCGTTTGTCAACTTGACAAGGATTAGTTCTACACGTTTTGTGTCAACTTGGCACAAGCTAGAGTCATCTGAAAGGAGGTAACTTTATCTGAGAAAATGCTTTTATAAGATCCAACTGTGGGGCGTTTTCCTAATTAGTGATTGATGGGGAGGGCCCAGCCCACTGTAGGTGGTGTCATCCCTGAGTTGGTGGCCTGGGGTTCTATAAGGAAGCAGGCTAAACAAGCCATGAAGAAAAAGCCAGTAATCGGCAACCCTCTGCGGCATTAGCTCCTGCCTTTTTGAGTTCATGTTCTGACATCTTTTAAACCATGAACTAAGATATAGAAGCGTAAGCCAAATGAGCCTTTTCCTCCTCACCTTGTTTTTGGTCATGGTATTTCATCACAGCCATAGAAACACTAACCAATACCGTGGGAAACCCTGACTAGCACAGCGGTTTCATACGGTTTTGTTTGTTTTTCACTCACCATCGAGGCTCTGAATTCTGGGCCTGGAGAGAGGTTCAGTTGATAAAGTCCTTTCCTTACAAACACAACGATTAGAGTTTGACCTCCAGAACCTATGTAAAAAGCTATGTGTGTTCACAGACTCTGTAACCAGAGAGCTTGGGACATGGAGATGGGAGGATACCCCGGGAACCCTGGCCAGCCAGTTTAGTCTACTGGTAAACCTCAGGATAGAGAGCAACTCTGTCTCAAACATGCATGATGGCTAGCACCTGGGGAATGACACTCGAGATTGTTCTCTGGCCTCCATAGGTATGCATATACACTTGACTGTGTGTCTGCACACACGTGCAAGCATGTACACACATACACAGGAGGGGGGAGAACTGAATTCTGCCAACTGCCTTAAAGAATGAGAATCTCACTGTGTGATGGTGATCTTTAATCCCAGCATTTGGGAGGCAAAGGCAGGCAGGTTTCTGAGTCTGAGGACAGCAGGGCTTCACAGAGAAACCTTGTCTCAAAAAACCAAACAATAACAAAAGGGCAACTCCTCTAAGTGATCCTAAAAACCCATCTGCACACTCTTCGATTTTACCCAGGCAATAATTTTGTTAAGCTTCTGTGTTGTGAACTAATCATTTTATATACTGTGAAGATGTGTCACTCAGATTGGTTTAACAAAAAGCTGAATGCCAATAGCTAGGCAAGATTTATAGGGCAGAGAGGATGCTGGGAAGAAAAAGGTGAAGACCACGCTAGAGGATGCAGAGCAAGCAACATGGGCATTACAAAGTAGAGGTAACCAAACCATGTGAAAGAGTGCAGAGTAAGAGATATGGGTTAATTTAAGTTCTAAGAGGTAGCTAGAAACAAGCCTAAGCTACCGACTGAGCTTTTCTAATTAATACATCTCTGCATCCTTACCGGAGAGCCAATGGCCCCAACAAAAAGTCTGACTACATTTCTAAGCTATAAAACTATACAAAAATATTATTATGGTGCACTAATACTAGACATTTTCAGCAAAAATCTTATTGCATATGTGAAAATCCAGGAGAAAAGAGGCAAAGTATACTTCAAAGCCAGAAAAAGAAAATCATGATGAAGAAAAGAATGGTGACACATTTCTTTGTACAAATCACATCCAACTACAGCAAGCATTTCATTACCAAAGCAGGAAGACAGTTTATAACCCTCTGGAGTCAAACCAGCAGCTAATTGAAAGGATGTCAGGTACTCCAGTTACAGAGCCATGTTCCCATGGCAACAGCAAGCCCCGAAGAGCAAAGAATAACTGCCAACCGAGCATAAGACTTTTAATGTCTACAGTTGGCTTTCTGATAAACTTGAAAAAGCAAGTTAATTTCTATTCTTAAGTTTTCTTGTTTTGCTGAATTTAATGCCTTTACTATCATAGTGGAGTAAAGTCAAAAAAGCCACTGAGTCCCTGTTCTCTCAAGGTAGAGATTTCTCTTCTGCAGTATTACCCTCAGTGAGCCTACCCCATCCTAGACACCCCGATTCCCTACAGTGCATGCAACCAATGGCAAACCTACCTGTTGGAGCTGGGCTGTTGGCTACTCTGACCTCTCAGTTCCGAAACTCTTGATTACCCTCATTATGGGATTATCCTTGCTTCCTCTCATTATGGGGTTACCTTTGCTTCTGTCTGTGTTAATTGATGATGCTCATGATTTCATATAATCGAGACTCCTTCATGGATAGAATGTTCTCTATTCTCAGGGTAAGTGGAACGGATGGAGGTAGAAAGGATCCTCTTGGGAAGGACTAGGACTGAGGGTCTGAGGGTTGGGGGTGGGGTGTCACTATACCTAGAGTCCTTGCTTTTTAAGTCCCAGAGGAGTAGGGTGTTAGGAGATTGCATTTCTTTATATGATGGAAAGTGGCTTCCATGAAATCCTAACAATATGGCCACCTAAACAAGACTGGCAAGCCAACATGGATAGGGGTATCTCACAAGGCCCCACCCCTAGATGAAGAGCTACTGTAAATGAATGGAGGCTGATAAACAGAGACTCAGTGCTTCTTCAGTGGTGAATACCCCAGTAGGTTGTCCAATCCCCGATGGTCAGCAATAAATATACATATGACCAATACTGAATTGACTCAGCAGGATACACACTATACACACACACACACACACACACGAATCTCTCTCTCTCTCTCTCTCTCTCTCTCTCTCTCT
>LOEQ01000768.1:313825-330010 GCA_001685075.1 Bramus lutescens | reverse complement strand
CTCTCTCTCTCCATCTCCCTCTCTCTCTCTCCCTCTCTCCCTCCCTCTCTCTCTCCCTCCCTCTCCCTCTCTCTCTCTCCCTCTCTCCCTCCCTCCTCCCTCTCTCTCCCTCTCTCCCTCAGTTCCTCCCTCACCCCACCTCCCTATCTTTCCTTCACAGGGATATGAATTCAGTTACTAATTTACCTAGCTGCACAGTCAATTGTAGACATTTTCAACAGACTTTGCTGAACATTTTTAGTATGCCTTTCTACACATTTACGTGTTTTAGAATATTTTCCTTACATAAACACAAATCAGTAAAATGTGCATAAGACTTACTAGTGTGTTCATTGTCAGACACGGAAAAATACAAGGGCTTCCCAAGTTGATGTGAGACTGACTGCAGTGTGTCAGTCCCGGCGTTTATGAGACCCTGGCTTGGGTGAACTGGGATTTCAGCTTCTTATGTTATGAGATAAATCATGTAAATTCTCAATTCTGCTGCATAAACATGTAAGACAGAGTACTTGCTTAAATTATAGAAGACAGTTTTAATGGGTTTTATCTAAATGACCATATGAAACAATCCCACCTCCTCCCTACCCCTCCTTCCCACCCCCCACCTCCAAAGACCAGAACCATGTCTGATGACTCATTGATGGAGTTGTACAGGGACCATAGGTGAGGCTCACCCTGTTTCTGAATGAATGACTTACTGAACAAATGAATGAAACCAGGTCTGTCCTGATGAAGGTGTATGCAAAGGGTCACGACTTACGGCTAAGTTAGGCCTTCCTAGTCTAGGCAGGAAGAGCCACTCTTTTTGGTCAGTCTTAGCCTTGTCCTATTTTAATCCAGAAACAGACGGGCTCTGTGTCCTTTGTTGCCCTGCTTTTCAAGGCATCCGAATTAGGCTAAGCAGCAGAGCTCTGTTAGGCTGTTGCCTCGCTCAGTGATCACACTCATTCACACCGCTCCCCTGTGCCCACAGGGATGACTCAGCAATTTCTATAACCACCCTGATCGCACACACATAACCACAAGTACACATATTCAGATATTGTTCCGGATTCAGTAAAATACAGTTAATAACTCATTCAGTGGGTCTTAAGTGCTCCATCCACTTTGGGTCACAAAAGGAAGGGGGCACATTCCTGTATTTCTTCATAAATGGTGGAATTCAGAAAACATATGTTTCCAGCAGCTTCAACCCCATGGCTGCTCAGGAAATCAGGAAAAAAAAATCAGATAGGCATTTTAGGTAAAATGGAAAAAAATTAAGTTATACAAATTAAGATGGATGATTAAGTTGAAAGATAGGGTTTTGGAATTCTCCCTAAAATACTTCTGACAACAGGTCTTGACTGGTTATTTCCTCTTTTCCATTCCTCCTTTTCAATCTCATCCCTGGCAAGTTGGCAAGACATAGGCATTTCCTGTTCTCCGAGGGCGCAGGACCAGAGAAAAGGGAGGGTGGTATTCTTCAGAGTTAATGTAGAGAGAGACACCTTCTGGTCTTTGACTTGTACTGTAAACATGCTGAGAAGCAGCCCCAGGGAGGCAGGCAGCTCTGCTTCTCCTGCAGAAGCAGAAAATGGAAGATTCCTAACGCTCTCTTCTGTCTTATCCAGAACCAGATACCCATCAGATATGCATTTTAACAACAAAAACAACAAAAGGGACTGTTGAAGAACCATTATCACCACTGTGGCATAATTATTTCCAACTCTAACTGATGGGAACCGTCGTCCTTGCGAACAAGGGTCCTGGCAACACAAAGGTTTGGAGGTAGAGATTCCAGACACTTCAGAGATGAAATGCATTCGTTCAGATGGGCAAGGCTAGATCCATTTTCGGTCTCCGAGTAAATCCCCACCCAAAGTGCAGCAGACACTGAAATACAACGCGGTTAATTCCAGAAAGGACTTCCACAGCTTGTACAACTTAGACCAGAAAATCTGGACAGTTAGCTCTAAGAATCATCTGTTTGCGAAATGAATATTCATACCCGCGATAAAGCAGGTCACTGCACAGACGAAGAACGCTCTCAGTTTGCCTATCAGATGTGTGTTTGCAGCCCAGATTGTTTCAGCTGACCCAGAACCTGACAATCACAACCATACGATGTGTTAAAATGTAAATCTAGCCATTTGTCCTTGCGCTGTATGTTCCGCTTCTCTGTCGGAGTTTTGAAATAAGCGCATTAATAAAGTCTATTCAACTACAAATAATATCAAGAGTATCTGTAAACTGGGCGCAGATAAAGAGCTGTGTCACAGTGCTGACAGTGGTGGAAATTGTTTTAAAATTACAGATCTGAAATGAAAAATAGGCTGAAGATCGGAGGAAACTGTAGCAAGAGGGGATTATCCCCATGTAAACAAGGTAATGTCCCTAACCAAGGAGGTAATTTTCCTCAAGTTTCTTTACAAAAAAAGGATAAAAAAAATGGACAGAATAGGCAAACATCGATTTAATATTGAAATAAGCAGATTTCAGCAACTCAAGAACAAAACTGAAATATATATTATTATTATTATTTATTTATTTTTAAGATCGTATCCCCCTTATAAACCAGGCTAGCCTTGGTCTCTCAATCCTTCTTCCTCAGTCTCCTAGGTATTAAAACTACAGATGTGTGTCATCTTTAAGATACCTATTCTAAAATCTAAATAAAATTTAATCTTCTTATTTCTAAAGATACTGTGAATGCAATTCAAAAATCTACCTTTTCCTTGAATTCTGAATGTGACCCACGTGGATATGACATAGTGTCATTCTCGCTCGCTCTCTCTCTCTCTCTCCTCCCTCATTTCTCTCTGCACATTTGGACAGATTCTCTTCCCATTGTCTTATTGCAAAGCCCCTTCTGCCTGTTCTCCTCACACACGAGCTGAAGCAGCAAAGAAACAAAACTCGCTGCGTGATACACGCATGAACGCTTCCATTTCTCTGTCGAGGGGGTAGTGCGCCCCATCCTCAGGGACGCTCTCCTGGGCCACTGGCCTGTCAGTCAAATAATCGACAGCAGTGACGGCCTAGAGTTTCTGCTAACTGACTGACTAAGCAGCAGAGCATCAGTCTGTAGATGTCACAGACAGGGAGCTGCTGCAGAGACCCCAAGTGGGACGAGCATCCGGAGTGGGAGAGCATGCGCGTGACCTTACAATGGGGAGGAATCGGTACTTGTGGAAACTGAGCTTGGTTATATCGCTGTGACATTAAGAATCTTTTTTTTTTTTATTTCAAATCATCATGAGTCTGAAAAATCTTTTGTATTTTCCAATGTGAGTAAAATAATTGCTCAGTAGCTGTTCATTAGCACGTGTAGCATGAGAGACCATACAAAGCTGAGAAGCCAAAATTCAATTTCCTGGCCAGACATACAGCCTAAAGACATCTGTCACTATCGGACGGACTCTGCAACTGTAAAAATGCGCCTTCCCAAGGAACACACAAAGCATTGCATCCAACCAACATTATGTGTTTCATGTGGGGCATACGTGATGCAGACTGCATGTGGGCATTCTTGTGACATGTTGTTTCTGATTGATTGTGTCAAAACAGGTGAAAAACCAGAATGGGTTACTCAACAACATTGGGAAAACATAGGAAGCTCTTTGAGGTCACTGTTGACACTTGGTTTCAGTTGGAGCTCAGATCCCTCTCCCTCTCCTTCCTTCCCACAGAGCATAGATACTGGGTATTTTCAATTAACTGCAGCTCATGTGCAATATTTTTCTCAGTATCTCTTCCACAAGGGATAATGAAGCCATCTTGGTTATGCAAGTAGTACTGATGCCCTTCAGACTTGCTGTGATTGGTTGAGTCTTGCACCACCGCTGACCCCTGTTCCTCCTTGATAATGGGAATGTGGAACCATATTTTGAGCCTGCCAGCTACTTGGTTTATAATGCTTTCAGATTTACAGAGTCCTCCATGACCTATGTGCCTTGATCTACATGTTGCTAGGAGTGGATGTGAATGCTGCAAGCTGTCGGCACTTAAGGAACAATGTGTGTATGAGTCCTAAGGAGCATGCTTGGAAAAACCATGCTTGTATAAATGATTTTAACAACTCAGTAATGATATCCTGTGAATTTAGATCATCTGAGTGAAGGATCTTGATAATATCAGTGTTATAATTTCAGCCACGTGTTTTTCTGAAACATCACGTCTTCAACTCCAGGCGGTGCAGGACTGGTGATTTTCTTGTCTTGATACACAATAAAGTAGGCACTTTGAAAAGCTACCAACATTCACCCCAGGGCATGCTATTTCCTATATGGTAAGACTGACAGCAAAACGGAAAAGAAAACAGGCTGAAGAGACAGCTCCTTCAAGTAAGGAAGCCCCAGCATTTATTCCCTGAATATATCGCAGGAGTGTGTGTACTTGTATTATTTGAGATTCAGCTGGCAATACATACACACAACACTTTTGTGTGGACAAAATACCCATCTACATCCTGCAAAAGAGAGCTATAATCAAGTTTAACAAGATTTTGCCGATGTTACATGTTGGCAAAGCCCCATATATCAAAGTAGAAGCTCTTCTTTGTGTGGGGTACTTCACAGTATAACTAATGAAATCAATCCTCTTGATTAACCTATTCATTTCAGCAACGTATATGGAGTCTATGCCACAAGAAGAATGTAAGTCAGGTATGTCAGCTAACAGACTGGCACCACCTACTGATTATAGCTGAATAAAAGTCTGTCAGTAAATTGAGAGAAACTATAACAGCGCGGGTTTGTCTCAACAAGGGGCAGCGACACCTACCATCTAATACAACCTACTTGAAAAACAAACTAACAACCCACTAAAAGGAGCATTTGAGCCTGGGGTTGTGTACGTGGTTCCAACCATTTCTCAGAGATGACCTCCTCTAGCTCAGGGACATGAGACTGCCAAAAATCTCTGTGTGTCAAAGAGGTAGAAAGCTTAAGTCTTAAAGAGGTAGGGAATAAGAGAGAGGAAGGCAGGAAGATGAAAGGAAGTCCTGGTACACAGCAGACTGAGGCTAGGAAGCTCCATGCTTAGATTTGCTCACACTACAGTCCTTGACGCGTGCTCTCTGCTCAAAAACATTCCTTCAGAAGCAAGCTGAAGGGACTGGTGAGGATGCTAAGTTGGTGATGCCCCTGATTGCATGCCACGCCTGCCCCACTCCATTTCAGATATTAAGGTCAACCCTGAAAACTGATTATCTTCTGTGGCTTCATAGAAGTCATATTTCCGATGGTTGTGTAGAATTCCCTATTATTGCTTTGCCTTGGGCTTCCAGTAGAATATTATCGGAACCAGAAAGGGCTCAGATAAAAATACAAGCCGTGCTTTAGACACACACACATGAAGAATTTTGAAATTATAACTGGCCTAAGTGAGCCTGTTTATTCTGAGTTTCATTTAAGACATTTAATTGAGGGAATACCTTGTCTGCTGATATAAAATCAACACCAGTCATGATGCCAGGAGGGGGAGACCCACACCTAGGGAGAAGCGCTCTGGGGAAGGCACTGTCTCCTGAGCCCTGCAGAGTTTTCATGATGTCGGTCTGTGATAAGAGAGAATTCTAGAACCTGTCTCACCCTGGGGGAGGCGCAGCGCCTGCAGTATAATTAGGCGCTCAAGATCTGTGTATCCTTTAAAGTGCTCTGTATACCTGCTATTGTGCATGGGGGACGCCTTTGGCTCAGCTGCTAACCTTTTCAGAGCAGAGTTCAAGAGTGTGAGCGAGGTGTCCACCGGCGATGCCAAGTGGATAAGGAATACGAAGAAGAGCTTGTTTACTGAGAGAAGGCTGCACGCTGTGCCCATGGACCCATCATCTCATCCCCGGTGCTAAATCAATTCCCCTCTCCACACCCCGGCTCAGAGCAGGGGCCGTTAAGAAGCTGGCTAAGTGCTTAATTGGGTTCTGAAGGAGGTTTCTCCATTAACATTAATTAAAGTCTCTCTGGGTACAAGAAAGCTCATCCACCAGGTAGGGTTTCTGGGTTCATGTCTCTGCCCATCGCTGTCTCTGCAAAACTATGGCTTTTTTTGCTTTTGTTTTTTTTTGCCCAGATTCCAAAGGAAGCTTCCGATGCCTACAAGGATCAAGGATAAAGGAACTCCTTGTACCTGAATCAAAGTCTTGTCAAATGACCGCAAAGCTGTCCTTTCTCATCTCCGTTTGCCCTTGAGAAGAGATGTCAGAGCTGTAGAGAAACAACACGTTGCCAAATGCTGCAGGTGCCTTATGGGGGCACCGCCATCTATGCTCATACATGGGGGCACTTCTGAGTGTATTAATCTTATTAAATGAAATCAAACGACATTCCTGATATTCAACCCTTTTTGACTAAAAAAATGGAAAGTTCATATGATTCAATATAACTGAATATAATTCAAGAAATTCTCACTTTTAAATGGAAAATTAAAATGTAATCTCCTTAGAAAATATGGGGAGTGTTTTTTCCTTGCTCCTTCTTTCTGCAGGCCCTCAAACTCCAAAAGCAACTCTGCGTGCCCAGGAGCAAGACTTGTAACATAAGTTCACCCATTTTATCTCTGTGAACCTGTCAGAGCAAAATGTGCAAGTCTTTTGTGTATGTGAACACACGGTAATCTGACATTGTGTTTGCCCATATGCGTCTTCGTCACCTTTTTTTGACTTTCAACATATGTAAAGCAGTAGAATTATGTAGAAAAATTACAAAATCCAAGATAATAAATATTTATTGCTTCTCAAGAAAGAACTGGTGAGGGAGGAATACGAAGAAGATATGACCAAGAAAATAGGGAGAGTACAGAAGGAAGAGAGAGAGAGAGAGAGAGAGAGAGGAGAGAGAGAAAACTTGAAGTCTCCCTGTACTTCCTAATGCAGATACCAAGAGTGCAGCAATAGCTGTGGAGGACAAGGCCCAAAGCCTCACAGGGAAGCTCAGAGAGCATTGATTTTGACAAGAAAAGTTGATGATGTAAGTTTTATAAATGATTTTCCTCTGTTGGGGCAAATAGGGAGAATGAAAGGAAGAACACATGTTCTAAAACTGCCTGCCTGTTAGACAAGACACATATATCTTTCAACAAAAAGCTACACATTCCTCAGTTCTTATCATATTTGAGTCATTCCCAATTTCCTTTTATTATTGTTATTAAAAAATTACACGGGAAATGTACTGCAAAGCCAAACAGCCACCAGGTGGTGGCACTGTTAATGATTCACATAAATGACGACGCTGTCTCCCCTATCCTCCAAACCCCCACCAGACTCTATGCTGTGATAAATGAGATAATTTGAAGTTGCTTTGTTATCAGACTAGAACTAATAAGACATGGCTCAACATGGGAAATGTCACTAGACCAAGCCATGCTCCATGTCATTTAGCTCCTGCATCTTGTCGTCTCTAAGCCCACACCTGGTGTTCACTGAGGCCCCTTCCCAAGGCTTCTGACTGTAATAAGCAAAAGGCAAGAAGTGGATGCTAGCTCTTCTCCGCTGGAAGAGCGCTTGATGTTTTCCCTGGGATCCCGAGGAGCAGGTTAGTGTATTTGAAACTAAGAACCTGAAAACATGATGTCCCAGGGTGGAACCCGAAAGGTCCAGATGGCCTTCAGGACCTGTGAGATCCCACCCCAGGGGTGGCTGGGCATCATCCCCACCAGCTTCCATCAGGTTTTATCTCACAAAACAGTCTAAGGTTTTTAAGTACTTCTAAATTTTCATTTTCTAATAGATGTCGGGATAGCTGGATGTCACAGAAATGTGTTCAAACTATTAGAAAAGTTAGGTCCTATCACGATAAACAAACCCCAATTAAGTCTAAATTTAAACTCTTAGAAAGAAAGTCTGGGGAGTGTGGACACCTGACCTGCGTGTCAGTCCCTGCAAGTCAGAGCAATTTCCCCTCTGCAGTCACCATGATGTAAGCATCGGGAAACAAAGCCAAGGTAACAAAGGGCAAGCCGCTCACTCCTGCCACGGGTCCTGGCACGGCATTGGCTTTAGAGCACTCGGGCCAGGCAGCTCAAAGCCAGGGACATACGGAGCTAATCCTTGAGGCTGCATGGAATGCTTGTTTCTGGGAGCTGCAAGCCCAGTCCCCAGAGCCTGTCTTGGGGGACACAGAAAGTCCGAGATATCTCAAATACGAAAAGCAGGGGAATGAAAACGTGGTCCCGGAGGGTTTGCTGGTTCTAAGCTTCTAGGCTCTTCCACCCAGAACTACCTTGTCCCCTCATAGACCCTCACACTAGATCCTTCGGTATGTATGCAGGGAATTTTATTTTATGTTTTATTTTTAGACAGGGTTTTCTCTGTGTCCTGGCTGTCCTGGAACCCACTGTGGAGATCCACCTGGTTTTCACATGGTTCCTTTTCGTTAACTTCAAAAAGAAACTTTATATTTTGATCCGTGCATTTAGGAATAGTCAGAAAGCATGTAAAATAGTTAAATTGACAAGGAATTACTTTATTTTGATTTTTGAATGAGGACCCCAGGAAGAGCAGTGCTATTTCCTGAGTCATCGTTTCTCTAGCATGCAGGTTGCACAAATCAACAAGAATATGGGAACCCAGAGACAGAAGAAAGTAGAGCATGCCTCGGGCAACAGAGCCCAACCAAGACTCCCCTACATGGTTTAGTCCACCTTTCCCTGTGGACAGCAACATAAGACTGAAAATGGGAAGGAACGAAAGTTGAGATTTGCTATATGAACTATGAACTAATTACTTTAATAAAAAGTACATAAGTATCGCATTCTACAGAATAGGCCCACTGACTCCCAGTCTTTTAATCTCCACAAAATCTTGAGTCAAATACTTTTTGGGTACCAAAATAGAACTCCGAGGTGGAAACACCCTCACAGATCATTACCGCTAAGATTTGGGGGGAACGAAGATGACAAAAATATATGTAAGCAGTTTGCTTACAGAGTTCCAAAGGTTTATTTCTGTCTGGCTGTGCTCCTGTTACATAAGCAGATCTTAGGCAGGAAGAACAGAAGCAGGATCGATATAGCAGCTAAATTGAATTCAGTGCCGGCAGAGCTACGTTACCACCCAAGGCCATGGAGCAGGAGGGGGGTGGAGGGCAGGGCTGGGTAGGAAACAGAGGGCTCATTACTCTCTACTCTAATTACCAAATAACAAAATCAGCGATAATTTAACCCTCTTGTATTAAGCAAATACTATTATTGAAATGGAAATACGGAATGAGACGTAAATTGGGGAACTGGTTTCTCTCGTATTTTCTGCCCGGTGCAAACCCTGAGCCCTTTGTCTATTTTCTTCTCTAAAATCTTTGTCTAAAAATTCACATTTAAGAATGCAAATAATTCTTAAAGACAGAGGAAGTTCAGAAGACAAAATTTTAAAATACAGCATTTAGCCAAGTGTTCATAACTAAGGGCACACAGTAAACCTGCAAAATAGATGCATAAAACTTGACCAGTTTACACCACCATTGAAACTTACTATTAGTTCTCAGGCAGAATGAGAAAGTGGGCACTCACTGGTTCCCCAGTCTAAGAAACTGGAACAGAGTGCACAGATTCCATAATCTCCTTACTGATTTTTACCACATGGATTTATGTTACTGCCTAGCTCTTATTACATTATTACATGAATAATCACATTATTATACAAATTATACAAGAAATGGAAAGGCAATAGGAAGGAAGTTGTAGAGTGCTGAAAAATCCTTACTATGCTTTCCAGCATTCAGAGTTTCAATGGGACTTTAAAAGTAGAGGCTGTGCTGTGTCTTAAATGGAGCCAGAACAGGGAAGGGGAAGGTTCTGTCTGTCCTTCTGTTTTTAAGAGTAATAGATTGCCGTTTTCTTCCACTTACTGTGCTGAACTCAAAGGTTGAGTGAGAGCTTTGGCAAGCCCCCTTTCCAAGGAAGGGCCCTAGACTGTCTGTATGGTCAGGGGCAAACAGCAAGTGCCCAGAGTCTGTGAGAAATAGTGACCTGATTATCCTTTTACAAGGTGGCATGTGCCCTTGAGGTGGCAGGATTTTGTGTTCTCTGCTTTAATGAGGACGCTGTTTTTATAGACATCAAAGACAAGCTGGACAGCCAGCCCCAGTAGGCAGGATGCGAGGTTCTGCACAGCCTGACCATCCACTGGTCCTGTGCTGAGCCACACACAGGGTCAGGTGCAAAGAAGAATATTCAGTTCCCTCGCTGTCCTTGACTAAGAGTCACTGGCTGTGCCAACAGCTGCTGTAAGTGGTCTCCTCCCTTGGACCTTTGCACAGGGTTTGACGTAAACTGAGCCAGAAAGGCCATGATGAGCTCCTTGGTTCCTGACGAGGTGTTTTCAGAGAACCGGCCTCTGACTCCGCTATTTTTGGTAATTACAGTTTGACTGATTGACAGTCAGAAACCATTACTTGGATTTCAGACAGGCAAGCTGACATGGAAATCCATGTGCTATGCTTGTTTGAATGCTAACAAGCTCTGGTAAGATTTCCATACCCTCTTCCTCTCCTCTCCCCTGCCAACAATTCCCATTGCAAATTAATTCCTGCTTAGCCCTTCCTCTCAGAGTGCAGGCCTGAGAATACCTACCACATCTGTCTTTCGGTTCTTAGAGTCTTACAGTATAGCTTTGCTGATTAGTTTAACTGACCAATGGACTAAGCCACTAGTTATTACATAACTTATCAGAACTCCCTACAAAAATCAGTAAAACAAGAAATATCTCTGCTTGCTAGCCATTGTTGCCTGGAACTCAGATGATTAGCTTCGTTAATTATTTTGTTAACACTTTCACCCAATCTCCTGTGCCTGAATAAGATAATTCAAGGTTGCAAACACCAACTTCTGTTTCAAGATGGAATGCATACCACATCATGTAATGCTTGTTTTTGTGATGCAGGGAAACATTTGCATGAGTTCGTCCAATCAAATGGTTCAACAAAACAATGGCAATTACATACGCGCAGAGTGGTTCACAACCATGCACCGAGCTGTTCCGTTATTGAGTGCAGATTTGGTTGACAAAAGGCAGGACTCCTTGTAACAGTTTCTGTTCTTTGAAGCCATCTTCAGGAACTTCCTTTGCTACTGTGGAAGATGACATCACCTTCTAAAGGAAATACACAAAAAGAACAACATGGGGCCCAAAGGGCTTGCTCCTGGTCACTGTCTCTTAAAGCTGCCTGGGTACGGTTTGTAGTGGGTTAGTGGCCACCTGCTAGTACTCCGACCATCCCTTTCCTGTCTGGTCAGGATGGCAAGGAAGCAGAGTGTAGGCAGGCAGAAGTGCCCTGCCATGGGGAGAAGACATGTTGGTGGGGACTGGAGGCTGGGTGCCATGCAGGCTTTCCTATACTGTGAACACTGAGGCCTTTGCTCTGTTGAGGGCTAGGTTTAAAATGTTCCAGGGAGACGCCTTGGCCAATAGCCAGTCTTTTCGACATCTTTGAAGGCCCTTGGGGGTAAAAGGTTCACAGCAACATGCTTTCCTTCCTTGACAGAAATAGCAGACATTCTGGAAAGATACCTCCATTTTGAAAGTTAGAACCCAGGCTTGAAGGGGAGTGTTTCTCATCAGTTTAAATCAAATGAGCAGGCCAACAGCAAACTCCCTTCTCCGCTCAGCTTAGCCATGTCAGACCAGACAATTAGTTATATTCCTGTGACAAAACAATATACCTATATATCTTATATTTCTCTTCTCTGTTATTTTTCTTCTTTTTGCTTTTATGTAGGTCATTATTAGAGCAAAACTCCAAATATAGACATGATGAGGAACTTTATTGTCAAGTTAACTCTTTCACAATGGCAGAAGTTTGGGCATTTGATTGGGTGGCTGGAGGCAGAACTGGATAGAACTGGATTTAAAAAAAAAAGCTTAGCTCTGTGGCTAATAAGTCTAAAATATACCTTTAGAATAAGGATGCTAACCAACTAAGCCTGAAGGAAAATAGAAACATCTTAGAAGGGCTCAATGCCCTAACTTCTCAACTGTATTATAATTACCTCAATTCCACCCTGAAGAGACACACACAAGAGTAAAACTCATAAACTCTATGAACTGTAGGTTCAGGTTTAAGATACACTGAGAGCTGTCAAGCTCTATACTAGACAGATAAGTAGGTAATTAGGTGCATGGGTGCATAAATTCCTGTCCCCAACTACAAACTGTGAAACACAGGTTTATTATCTCAAATCTAGAGGGTTGTAGAAGGGGTGGGCTAATGGCACAAGAAAAGGCTCATTTTTCAGAATGTTCTGGACTATGTTCAAGAGAGTGTCTACCTGTCAGGTAGATATTCCTTGTTTGCTAAGATCAAAATTATGAAACATGGAGTCAGCATAGCAGATCATAATATATTCAGGGTGTGATGTCACTACAGGCTGCCATGTGACATGTGACCATCACTCAACTCCCAAGTGCCCCCTCTTCCTCCCAATGTGAGAAGGGCATTTTACTCAGTACCTGTTGACTGAGACTTTGCACAAGAGAGGGAAGATGGTAATGCCTAGCTGCTTTCTTAGGCAGAGGGCTTAAAGTTGCTCAGATGACTGTCAGCTCAGGTACAGGCTTCGCCAGGCTGCGCTGTTAAGGATGACCCCTGCCTTAGGGAGCTCTCAGTCACCAAGAAGTGAGACAAGGAAAAATGACTTCAGTGTAAGACATGGAACAGTGTCGGTCTCCAGAATATGTGGCCAATAGTGACCTGGTTCGTGGTGCCTCACATACCTCAGTTCCAGAGCCAAACTAAGGACAATTGAAGGGTGTGACCACAGGAACTGGGAGCGAAGGGCCTCTAGCCAGACAGTAAAAGAGCAACACAAAGGTATCTTGGACAAAGCATTTTCTACAGTTAAAAACATAGCAAGCCATTTTCAAGAGAACCAGGGCGACGACCAGAGGTTTGCTGATAACACCTCTTGTTTGGTGGAAATGGCCTAATGATTTCCCCTAAGAAACACAGGCTTTCTTCCATATTTAAATAGGAACCACAGAAAAATACAGCATGCTAGGAAGGGGGGACCTTATTCAGAGATATTTTAGTGAGATGACTTGAACAGCTGTGTGGGGGATGGACTTTAATGCTGCATGATTATGGAGAAAGAAATAACACGTCGTGTTCCCACAGAGAGAGATGAAGGCCCTGCAGGAGGCTGGAGGTGGTGGGGATGGGGAAGGATGGGGGGGGGCTGAAAATTTGCATAAGGTAAATAAACACAGAAAAAAAGACTGATTAGGTGCTGAAGAAAAAAGAAAAGTAGAGGGTGTTACCTAGAACACTTTCCAGAGCTGGCAGAGCTAAAAACTGTGTGCCATAAAAATAAAAGGAGTTCACTCTCTGGGTTCTTGAAGCAGAATCCAGAGCCAATGTGCCTAGCGTGGACACACTGTTGTTGAGCAAGAGAGACTTCCCTGGCCTTCTGCCCTTACAGGCATCTCTGTGACTCTCAGGCTGCAGCTCTGTCCTCCAATCAGAGTCCTTTTCTGCATATCTCTGTCTCCATTGGCTCCTTTCCTTGTAAACGCTCCATCCATCAGGATCATATCCACCCTAAGGCACCACCCTGATTTGATTACAAGTTCCAAGATCCTGTGCCCAAACAAGATCACATCACGGACTCTGAGGATGTAAGCTGAAGCGTGTCTTTTGGGAAACACACTTCAACAAATTCCTAATTTGAGTAGATCAGTGTGACATTTATTATAAGAAAACACTTGCAACTCGGGATGAGAAAGGACCCAACAGTGGTACCAGCTGAGGGCCATATGTCCACACATGTAAGCCCCCATAGGACACTTTGCATTTTACACCACAACAGATTCTTCTACTTTCTCAGACCTTTCTGCTTATGACTGGCAGGAGTCTATATTTTTCCCATGTAAAACATTTCTGTGGGCTCTGCGTTCATATTTGCATCCCATCCCCCCACTTCCTTTCCCATCTGCCCACATTGCCTTGTACGTTACTCCATTATATTATATATTAGTATATTATATTCATTTAATATACTAACTGTTGCAGTGGGCCCTTTAGATGATCAGCTATTAAAACCACTAGTCAAATGCATTCAATTACTATAATCTATTATGAAGTCAGGATGGAGCTGTGGGTTTTAATGGTCTAGGCAAGGAATAGAGACATTTCTTAAAGAAATAGCTTCAAGAATGGTTTCTCAGTGATGGTTGGTTAGGAACTTGGGCAGAAAAGACACAGACCTCATAGAAGAATTAAATTTTTGCAGAGAAACCAAAGGATAGAAATAGGCTTCTACCTTGATGCTGAAAAACAAAACAAATAGTCGGGGATTTCAGCGTATTTTAATGACGCCAATCTGACTTCCTTAGTTGAATTAGATTCTAACTCTGCTTTGAGACCGTTTTTCCTCCATACAGCCATGGTTATTTTTCTAAAACTGTTTCCGTTGCTGACGCTCTCCTGTGTGGGGCACAGACGTACAAGCAACTACAGCAGGGAGAGCTGCGCCGTCGCACAAGAGCCAGATCAGAAATCTGGGTTTCCGTCTGCAGGCTGTGGTCTCTGACATCTGTCTTATTCTCCTTCCGCTATCAAAGGCATCGCTTTCACCCATGGACTTTGCTGCTCCAAACACAAACCCAGTATTTCCCCTGTTGCCTCGGCAGTAGGCAGCCTTCCTCCTCTGATGCTCTGATGACTGAAGGGTACCTTAGTCAAATGCCTGGTAAAACCCACAGGAACAGCCAACATCTTTGAAAAGATAGGAGGAAGGCCAGCTGACTTGCAAAAGCCCACACTATCTCCACGGATCACCACAGTTCTTTAAAGAGTGCGGTATGAAAGAGAAGACCCTGGAACACTTTATTTTGGTTCTAAGTAATTCTTTGGAGGTTTTCGTAAAGCCATTAACAGCAGTAATGGGAAGTATCTGACTCCCACATGGCCACTGTGAGTTAGGTAACAGCAAACATGCTGCATGCTCAGCCTTCTGTACCTCAGTTTATCCAACATAGAAAAACGGTGTCCTTGTGAATACAGGCCATGTACTCACAACAGTACTGGCACACGCTAGGTGTCTGCACTGTGGGGGCTCTGAAAGCGCCCTCAATTCACACTGTCATTTTTTCCTCTAAAGATCACCGTGAATGGCCAACAGGGATTTGGTGGAGAGGTTCTCCTCCTCCTGGGAGACACATCAGACATGGAAGCCTTCCCAGCTGGCGAGCAGCAAAGCCCGTGGGGAGAGGAGCACCTTGGTCCTGGGAGGGAAAGGCCTTGCTGGTGTTAGAAGGTGAGAATTATTTTCCTGTTGGCTCCTTCCCACTGTGAAAAGTAGCAACCACAGCTCTCCAAATTTTCACCCCTTCATTTGAGCAAAACATGAAAATGACGTGTCCACTCATCCCTCCTTTTAACAACGACTCAAAATAGTTTAGAGCCCACTTCCTAACTCATATTTGCTGCGCAGAAAAGCAAGTAACCGTTGCTTTGAAGATGGTCATCTTCTGTCATGAGCCTGGAGTGCCCGTCTCTCCCTTCCTTCCTGCTTCCTTTCCATGTGCTGTAAACGGCCAGTGTCCTCAGCAGTGGCCACGGGCACAGCACAGGGAGGTGACCTCTTGCTGGTAAGGTCATTCCCTCACTCCCTTCCATGCCCTGCACCAGGTGAGCACCCAGCAGGTGCTGTCAGGATGTGACAACCTGGAAGAAGAAACCGGAGACAGGGCAGAACAGTGAGGCGTATCTGGGACAGGGTTTTCATTTGCTCCCGTCAGAGAATGAAGGAACCCATTGACCTATTCTTGGGGTAAATGTCTTTTCTTACGTAACATTTGAAAAAAAAATCGTGAATGATACATTTTGAATTAATTTACATTTATTTTAATTAGCTGAGTAACAACAATTAACACGGAGTTTATAAGTAATTCACACTGATAGCTGTAGGCACACTATCTGTGGCTCCCTGTTTACCCGAAGATTCACTCTGCAGGGTGGCATGATAAATAGAAACAAGATCATGGAAAGAAGAATTCGTTTACAGCCCATGCCTCTCTTTTGGTGGGACGGAACCAAAGCTATGTGAATTCTCTGAGTTTTTTTTTTATCACAATGTGCTACATGCGTGGTATCTTGAGCAAATGGACCAACACTGCTACCTGGCAATCCTATCTCAGAGATGACATCAAAAACACCATCAGGACCCTTCCATGGTCCACCACTGTAGGTGTAGGCCAAGCCATCCATTGGACCC
>LOEQ01000768.1:285750-304862 GCA_001685075.1 Bramus lutescens | reverse complement strand
CTAGTCTCCGTCCGTTCATACTAGTCTCCGTCCGCTCATGCTAGTCTCCGTCCGTTCATACTAGTCTCCGTCCGTTCATACTAGTCTCCGTCCATTCATACTAGTCTCCGTCCGTTCATACTAGTCTCCGTCCATTCATACTAGTCATATTAGTCTCCGTCCATTCATTCTAGTCTCTGTCCATTCATACTAGTCTCCGTCCGTTTATACTAGTCTCTGCCTTTAGCCTACATTTGCAGCAAGGAGCACACTGGCCACCTGTCATGCAAGAAAGAATGACATCATCAGATCTTCCCTTCGTTGAAGCTGTCTACTTGGGGAATTTCAGGCTCCATTCATTATCACTCGTGACCTCAATAGACTACCTTAATTTTTTTTTATTCTAAACTTTTTTATATTTATGAGCAGACGTGTTCTCTAAAATGCCATCATAAATCGCACACTTAAATTCCATTCAAATTTAAAAATAGTTGAGTTGCTTTATACCTCTAAGAAACCTTCGAACCGAGTCTCTTGTTTTCTTCTTCCTGGGCCTTCTTTCTTTTTTCATTTTTTCCTCTGTACTTGAGAAGTTTTCTGACTTCCATTTACCCAGGGACAGCTTCAGTTTGGGGGCACTGAAGCACAGCCACTTAGTCAGACAACCAGCAGGCTCTCTCCAAATCGATCTGCCCATAAATCAAAAGTGACACTGTGTGACAGACCATAGTTCTTTGCTTGCAGGCAACAGTGGAATGTTTCTTTTTTTCCCCCTTTTTTAAAGATGCCTGTACCCTGGGGCTATCCCCCAAGATTCTCACCCTACTCTCTTTAGTAAGGGCCTGGAGAGCCCAAGGGCTAGTAAAACCTCCTCAGCCCCTTTCCCTCAGCTGCCCAGCATTTCTGAGGTGTGCTGGCAGCTGCTATCAAGGCTTCTCCACCCTACAACAGCATTTCTTTCTCCACTAGGCCTGCGGCTGCTCAGACATAGGGACCTCAGCTTGTCTCCAGACCTTGCTCTGCCTCAGCACCCAGATGCTTTATTTATGGATATTCCTCTCCAGACATGGGGTCGGGGTAGGCACTGGGATGATCCAGTTCCTACTGATTCAAAGTTTCTGCATGGACTTCCCCCCTCCCCCGCCATTTCCCCACGGACCCTCCCTGCATTTCTCAGAGCTTGGCTCAAGGCGTCATGCAGAGGGTTTTCTTTCTGAGTCACACTGGATCTCTCTCAGATAGGCAAACCATCACATCAGGTCCTTCACCTCTGCTTTCATTTCTACAGTGCCTCCTGCTGCAGATGTGAGGGACAAGGTTAGAAAGGCCAGTGGGCTCCAATGTTCCCAATGCTGCAAATGTTCCGGCAATCAAGTAACACACAAAAGCATGGTGGTGACCAAACAGATTAACGACCACCAAGGGTCAGTGACACAGATGTGGACTGTTAGACATTCCTCACTTCAAGTTCGCAGTGGTCTTGTAGGCAGGATCTCACTACCATCCTTACTTTGTGGGTCAGAGATGGGAAACATGAAGCTACCAGGATGGCACAGACAGATGGAGCAGAGCCAACATCTGGATTCACATGGGTAGCCCTGCAGCTGCTGGAAAACATCTGATTTGATCTAAGACTCAAACTGGCTCTTGAAGATTAGGTGAAGAGAGGAGACAGAACTAGAAATCATGGAGGCTTTCCACATTATAAGACAGAGAGTGGGGTGGACATGGAATAGGAAAACATTTAAACAGAACAATGAAAATATGTAGACCACAGCGCAAACTTTATTATGAGAGTTCTAATTAGTGGCTTCTGGGGTCACTCTTACACCTGCAAGTCTCACAGCTGCTTACAGAGAATTTGAAGCCATAGGGAGTACTTCCATGTTTCAACACACCTAATAAACGACAGAGCCCAAATGTCTCAGTTTTGTCTTCCTGGGAGCTTGTCTTTCATCACCTTTCTTCACTGCCCTCAAACAAAGGCATGGAATCGTTTCCATTGGCCAGCGCCCCAGAACAGAGAAACAACAGGAAGAAGCCAGAGAGACCTGATATCTGTATAGGCCATGAAAACCAACAGTATTTGACAGGTTTTTTTTTTCAGCCAAATAACACTTATTGAACAACATTGATAATCAGTAGTTTAGATGGACTCAGAAAAGCACACTGTTAAAAGTTGAGGAACTTCTCTGTCCTAGTCAGGGTTTTTATTGCTGCAAAGACACACCCTGGCCACGGCAACTCTTATGAAGGAAAACATTTAGTTGGGATGGCTTACAGTTTCAGAGATTTCGTCCATTGTCATCACGGTGGGATATGGCAGAAGGTAGGCAGACATGGTGCTGGAAAAGGAGCTGAGAGTTCTGCATCTTGATCCACAGGCCACAGGGAGTAAACTGACTTTAACTTTTGAGACCTCAAAGCCCACCCACACTTCCTCCAGCAAGGCCATACCTCCCAATAGTGCCACTCCCTATAGGCCAGGCACTCAAACACATGAGTCTATAGGGGCCATACCTATTCAAACCACCACATTCCCAAACAATGCCTCCAATGTATATGATTAAAAATGTAAGTTATGAGCTGACAAGATGGCTTATCAGGTAAATGGAGATGCCACCATGTGCGTTGACAAGTTCAGTCCCCAGGTGGAAGGAGGGACGGTATCCACAGGTTATCTCCTGACCTCCAGACATGCACTGTGGCAAGCACCTGAATACAATATACTCTCAACACACTCACAAAATTAAATACATTTAATTAAAATGAATAATGAAAATGTATACTGAAACAGATTTTAGATTTATGTGTAAACTGTAATTGTTAATATTGATGGTCAATTGACAGGATCACTCGGAAGATAGGTCTCTGCATGTCTAAGTAAAGTTTCTAGATACTCTTTGCTGTGGGATCTCCTCCAACCAATAGCATTGAGGAGAAAAAAAAAACTTTCGTGATTGTTGGCAGCGCCATTCCGTGAGCCGTTCCCAGACTGAACTAAAGGAGAAAGAGGGATAAGCACCAGCACTTCTGCTTCCTGACTGCAGATGCAATGAGAGCAGCCACCGTAAGCTAACCACGCCTTCCTCAGGCTGATGAACTAACCAACAAGCTCTGAGTCAAAAAGAACCTTTCTTTTTTAAGCTGCTTTTATGAGATACTTTGTTGAATAAACAAGAAACAACAATGAATTCAGAAATAGAGATAAATCACCCTGTTTCTTGTTTCTTACTCATTATTCTGTGTTAATGGTCACCACAGCCCTCCTGGAGCACACTGAATATTTCTTTATGATGTGTCTCCTACAGCTGCCTGGTGCTATATCAGAAATCAGTCATGATAGGAGTATCTACCCCGGGAAGTCAGTAAACAATGTAAGCAAAGACTTGGCATTGTTTTGTGACTACCGGTCTTAAGAATGGACTGGAGGAAACGTTACTAAGTTACAGTTAACTAAATAGGCCTTTTGTGCGTCAGTGCTGCCTGGTGAGACACAATAGTTACAGAAATGCTCCAGCATTCGAGCAACAGTACCGTGCAATTCATTAAAACAATGTTTTCGTAGCCAAGCAGCTGCACCTCATTCTAGTTGGTGTGACTCCATTTCCAGAGAGTTGTTCTCTAGCTTGGAAAACAAGACTTCTTTCCCATGGGTAGACATTATTTGCCCAGCCAAAAGACTCAAGGATGGAATATATATAAGCACAGAATATCCCCAGAGTCTGGCTTCATCTTTATCTTTGATTATATACATCCCTCTACTCTACTCTTTCAATGCTAGGGAGTAGTCCAAATTCAAACTTGTGTTAATTAGAGGTATTCACAGAACTGGGACTCGGTCAGTAAGGATGGGCCGATGTGGGGTGACGACTTATGAAAAACACTGCTGCCTATGGTCACCTATCACTGCTATAAGCAGCCCCTATTTTACTTTTTTGTACCAACTTAAAGATCGTAGCTTTGGGTGTTGAAAATTCAAAATTAGATGAGTGTATCTATTTGTTTCTGGTGAGGGTGTGTGATAGGTAGCTTTACAGTAGGAACCCATCAAGGGAGATCATATAGGAAGGAGAAACAGGAACAGAGGGCTGAGGGGCCTGAAGCCTGAGGCATCAGCTCACTCTCTCAACTCCTGGCTCTTGCCAAAGCAGCTACAGTATGTACTAACAGAGCATCATCCCCTTTGGACAGAATTCTCAATACGTCCCACGACCCCACCCACGAAAGGTCCTACAGTCCCAGCATTGCTGCCTGTATGACTAAGCCACCAACACAGGAACTCACAAGGTCAAGCCGTCTCCAACCCAAAGCAACATTCTGTAAATTAGTGACCTATGCGTAAGGGCATGTGTGCACATACATGTGTGCACATACATGTGTGCACATACATGCCCAGTTCTTCCTTGCAAGTCCGCTGCTCATCTTTTAACAGTAAGCCACAGCATTTGTCGTGGCTGGACTCTCCACAGTTACAGTCCTCCTCTCACAGAGCACATGATCTTCAACCAGTTACAGGAATCCAAAATGCTCATCCATGCATCGTGCGCTTGAGGGTCATTAGAGCAAGTACTGTGTAAAGCAGCGGGCTGGAGCTTGCCAGGCCGTTGCGCCAATCCTCCCTCATTCCTTTTTTCTGCTTTGAGTTTAATCTGAGATGAATTCTTAGGGAAAGCACTGACGTAGTTAATACAGGACCTCAGAGAATCGGAGATGGGTTTCCCTTTGCTTCTGAGGGGCTGCAGCAGGAAGCTCTTTCATGTGTAAGGGGTCAGAGATCTACTCTGGCTCCATCCTGCCCCAGGTTGTTCAGTGTCTGGACTGTTACTCCTCCCTCGACAGCATACAAAGTCATTTTTAGTTGGATGCTGTACATTTGTATTTCAAGCAAAATGAAATGTTTGTTTCTGTTTTTACAGTGTAGGACTCTGTTTGCCTCCACACACTGGAAGCCAGCATGAAACAAAACATTTTGCATCACCGCATGGCTAATCCGTTTGCCTAAAGATGGAGCTGGAAGAGAGCCTGAAGGTCTAAAGGTCATAACTGGTTAACATTCTACAGTGCTGAAACTTAATTAGCATAGATGCAAAGCTGCAGGCTGATCTCATAAGGGGATCTTTATCACAGCTAATGACATGCCTGTGGTGAGCTCTCTCGGGATGATGCGGGTGCAGACATGCTTGCATGATCTTGGCTTCTTAGAGACAGAGGCGCTTCCAGCACTAAACAGGACTTGGCCTACAGTCTCTCTGTATTCGAGACATCACTGGCAGAACACTGTGCTACACTGACCAAATGAATTCCCCAAAGCAAGGGGGGCCTCAGTGATGGTCAGTCTATGAGGGGACCACACTGGTGAAGGGTTAAAAAAGCAGCATCACAGAGAGACAGCTCTAGGACACCTGCCAACACCTGAAGGGTGTTCAAAGTGTAGAGGAACAACACGTGTGCCTCCAGATGATAACAACCTAAAAGAGAAAGCGGGGAACTCCGGTCAGGTTCTCTGAAGCTGCCTTGACTTCTTGTCTGCATCTGTACAGGAGTTTAGCAGAAACCAGGTTACCATTTCCTGGAGGCCTCCGAGACTTGAGAGATGAACCAGAAATGTGGTCCTTTTCACATACTAGGTCGGCTGCTACATAAAACCCTGCTCAGATGTTAGGTTGCGGAAATGACTCCAGCGAGAGAGGGTATTCCAGCTCACGTCACCGGAAAGCTTGTATTTAAGAGTGGAAGACTGAAGTGCACAAAACACACAGAGAGGTTGGAGGGGTTCGGAATGGGGAGAGAAACAGGCATGGTCAAGTCATCCACTGCAAAAGCCAATGCTGAGAACCAGAGATATGAGGCTGTAAGGAGTAGCAATACAGGATTAAGATAGAGTAACAGGGGCAGAAGAGACGGCCGGTAGCTACGAGCTCATACCACTGTGGCAAAGGGGCTGAGTGTAGCTCCCAGCACTCACTTTGTGTGGCTCACAACTACCTGTGGCTCCAGCTGTAGGGGATACTATGCCCCCTCACAGCCTACACAGGTGCCTGCACTTACAAGAGCATGCTTGCCTACCCACACTTACACACGTAATTTAAAAACAGAGTGAGAGAGAAAGTGACAAGACATCCCCGACCTCAGTGGAATGGACCTTACTCAAAAGCTGGTTATACCTTCTCTTCTGCCCTCGGCTAGAAGATGACCCCTGAATGCCAGACTCTGGAGGAATGATTCAGCTTGGTTGCCTTTTAAATGAGACCTTTCCTTATAAAAAGGATAGCATTGTGTACAAAAGGTAATTGTTTCCCTTGGGCTCTAGCAACCCTGAGGGATCATCCACATCAGAGAAAAGCGTGCGCCTCAGGCCCGCGTCTTTGTTGCTTAGGCGTGTTATTTTCTCCAAGTGATGGACAGCTTTCCATGCAAATGCCTCTGCTGTCCCCTTCTGCGCACTGCACCTTAGAAAGGGGGACTTGAGTTGCTTTCTTTTCTTTTCCTGTGTGTGTCATCACTGTCTCCTCCTCACCTTCAAGCCTGGAACCCCAAGGATGTCTGTCTGTCACTGAAGCATCAGAGCATTGGACACACCACCTCTTTCAGTTCTGATTTGGAGCCACGGGCTTTTCTGGGTCGGAAATCGGTAAAACTGGAAACATTACTCATCGTACCTGAGTCTTTCACCTAACCACTGGAGTCTTGCATATCCTCTGTCTCCTGCCCCTATCTGTTCCTGTGCTCGACTGGCTAGGAGCAATACTCTGCTGGGCCAAAGGAAGGAGTGGGTAGGGCTCCTCTCCCAACCTTTGCCAAGACTTAAGTGGCCACAAGAAAATAATGAGCAAACCACGCGACGAAGACTGAAGGCTGCTGAGGGGACTCAAGGAAATACCACCGGAAGTAGAAATTCATTGTGGAATTTGCTGCTGTCGATTGGCTTATATTTTTCAAGGTAGATAAGCTGTATGACACACACTGCGTTCTTACTGATAACTGATTAATTTATTTTTGTATCTGTACTAGTTTCCATTTTGTTGTTGTGATAAGTTACTGTAAAACATGTAACCCGAGTCAGAAAGGGATTTCACAATCACAGGTTACAGACCATCAAAATGGGGACATCAGGGAACTTAAAACAGCCGGTTACACCACATCCACACACAAAAGCAGAGAGAAATTAATGCATTTATGCTCAGGGTTCACCTGGATTTCTCTATTTTTGGATTAGGATCCAAAGGCCAGAGAATATTGCTGTTCATAGTGGGCAGGCTTCCCCACCTAAATAATCAAGGTGAGTGCCCACAGGCGCGCGTTCACAGTTCAGCCCCTCACTGGGACTCTCTCCATGCGGAATTCTAGATTGTAATACATTGCTGTTAAAACTAACCACACCGGTCTTTGTATAGCAGGAAAAGAATGTTGAACGATAAAGGTGTCTAGAAGCCTATCAACATTTCCTTTCTTCAAGACAGCGGCTGGCATATAAGATAATGTGTTCTGAACAATGGAACCCCAGTCCCAAATTCTACAAAGACAAAGGTGACCCCTCTCTTATTACTTGCTGCCCTTGCGTGTCCTTGATAGGAACACAGTTGACTTGTCCTTTATGAGCCAATCTGTGTTATCAGAAAGGGGGCGGGGGGCATTAAATGGAAAACTCTCTCGTTTTGACTCCCATCTATTCTACGTTCTGAAATCTGTTTTCTTTGAATCCAGCTAGGACAGGGGTCCCCAGGAGCCCCAGAAGGTGCAGATATCGGTTACTTGTCTGCCTGTTTCTCTCATCCTGTCCCACGTATTTCGTTTTCGATTACTTCCTGACTTTGGGCGAAGGTGCCTCTCTACTCAAGTTCGTGAGTGCTCTGACCCAGATGGTCGGACCGTTGTTGGTGATCCTGAAATAGATGGCATCTCTCCATTTCCCCAGGAATCACGGTGTGTAGGGCCTGAAGATCAGCAGCGACTTAAAGAAGCTAACATATATGAAGAGGATAGCAAAGAAAATGTCAGAAAGGGGAGAGGAGAGACAGGAGTCCCTGGCTTAGCCTGATCTCATAGGGTGGCCCACCTCTAGATGGTCATTGACTTGAGTACATCAGAGAACACAGCTCAGATAGTTGCACTTCAATATGTCAATGTCAAAATATAACCTGACAGTCAAAACAACTTATCATTCTTCCTCTCTCCATTTTAACTAAGTATTGAGGCATGAAAATACATCTAAGCTATCTGGGATTTCTAAAGCACTTCTGGGATCATTTGTCAACGGACAGATCATTAACTTCTGGAACTTAGATTAATTCTCCCAAGATTTCAACATTTGTGCCTATTTAACTAATTTTAAACTCGCAGAGCCAGGTCTGGCTCTTCGTTTTACAAATCAATCTTCAAATAAAATGTTGACCAACATTTGTTTGTTTCAATTCAGTAAATGTGACCTATCAACAAGCCATACTTATTAATAAACTTGACTTTTTTTATTTCTTTACATGCTTAGGACTCACATTCAGTGGTAAATAAGATTGAATGAAGTTCTCATTCAAAACACCGCAGAAAATTAAGCAGTACTTATAAAAATGTACCACTGAGATGATATCATTGTAGGAATGTTCCGGTCTCACATTTTGTCCAATATTACCACGGTAAAACAACATACCGTGGAACTCTAGGCCAGTACCGAGCACTCAGGCTGGACAAGATCTTTCCATTTTATATGGGTGACCTTAGTATTACAGGAAAGCCAAAGGGGCCAGTCACACTCTGTGTCATAATTGTAACGCATGCAATTGGTGCCTAGAGTGCATGAGCATTTCTTCAATTATGAGGGTCAGGGACTTAATAACCAGAAAGCATGTGCAAATGCTAAGGTGTTAATATTGTGAACAATGACCTTGAATGTTCAGCAGAGGCTAGGAATGGCAAGGAGAGCAAGCTTGGGCAGGGTCTGACTTACTTTCCCAGACCTTCCTGTGTTGTCAGATGAGTTTTCAGGCCATAACAGACCACAGTAACTAGGGATCCAAGAAGAATCTTCTGAACCTTCAAATGAGCTCTACCCAACATTTACAAATGTTTAGGTTCTGAGTATCCCACAAAATTATAACAACTATATGCACTTCTGATGCTCACTGTCTTGATAATAAACACACATGTGTGCACATGTGCATGCACACACACATACACGTGTGTGTACTCACATTTCTGATTCATTGAAGTCCCTGAGTGTGGAGGATGGAGCATAGTTTTTGGATGATAGAGTTCATTTATTTGTTAATGGTCCAAAGAATTAATCCTATTATATCTCTCCTCCATGAAAATCATTCCAGTCACTTTCCCTAGATCAGAACGGTGTGGGAAGAACTCAGATCCTGCCTTTTCGGCTCTGCTGGTTTCCACAGCCACCTCCTAGGGGCAGCCGATGCTTGTGGGCAGGCTGAGAATTTAGTTGAGCACTGTGCAATCCGAGAAAGCTTTCATATGATTAATGCAAAGACCAAATTTGAAAAATCCAGAGACTAAATAAATTTGAGGGGAAAAGTCTTTAGATCACTTTGTTCAATGGTGATATTCAAACTCTCCCATGAGAGACGCATGTCATTATGAAATTGTGTGGTCATGCATTTCTTACAACCTTGATGCCCCCTCCTCCCCACTGTGCACTAAAGTTGCTTTTCTTTCGCTCACTGCTCTGTATAATTGCTTTCTGGATAATTTTCCGTCAGGCCAAGGTATACCACTTGATTCTCTTTATTTTAAAAACAAAAGTTTATCTGTAGATATAAAAAGTTATCCTAAAAAAAGAAGCGTAAAGCACTCTGTGAGATTTTTCTAAAATTAAAAATTTCGAGAAACCATTGTAATTTCTTCGCCCTATTAGCATGGGGTCCATTTTTGTCATGTGTGATTCATTACCCCGTGACTTGTCTTTTATCATCCAAGGAAGTGACATAAATGTAATCACTATCTCTAAGACATCTCTGAATAAGTTGGTGCTTGTGGTCAGCTGGATGCAGGGGAGCTCTGATGTTCTGGGGGAGAGATGATGGAGGTATTGTCTCATGAAAAATTACTATTTCCTATCCTTTGTTTTAAAGACAGCATTTCATGTAGCTCAGACTGGCCTTAACCTCCCTATATACCAAAAAGAGAAGTATGATTTGGACTCCTGACCTTTCTGCTTTCATCCCCCCTGTGCCAGGACTACACGCGTGTACCACCACATCAAGTCTACGCGGTGCTGGATGAAGGTTAAACTCTGGGCTTTGTATGTGCTGTGTAAGGCATCTTCCTAGACACTGGACCACACCCCAGTCCTTTATACTTGATCTTATTTGCTTTCAGGTACCTGGGGAGCCCTGTTCCTAATCTCTATTCCTAATCTCACCAATCAGACCAAGAGAGGATGGGTGCTCTAGCCATCCATATAGTCAAGGGGATGCTGGCTGATGGGCAATGCAGCAGACAGATCATTTGCATATCCAGCAGACAGTAGGAACCTCCCTCTCCTGCAGACAATCCTCCTACATGGCCCATGGGCAGACACCAGCCCCTGGGTTGGCCTTGGTCTTGCTTGTCACAGAATAGTAGCAACAAGGACAAAAACCTCACGCTTGTTCTGTGCAATTCAGTGAAAAATTATCTCACGCTACTTTCTCTTCCCACCATGAAAGAAATCACAGTTTCACCGTCTTAAAGCACAGATGACTGCTCACTGTACGTGAACACGGTGATGTGCTCGCAGGTGTCCTGGAAAGCACACAGCCACTTGTCTTGCTGAGATGATATTTCACTCTGCACAACTGTCTTTCATTGCTACAGCAGTTTTTGTTTGTTTTATTTAGGAAATTTGTGTATCTTTTCCATGACAAGACACAAAAGTTACAACTTCTTAAAACTCTTCAAAAGGGGAAAAAATACAATTCTGCAAGTAGCAGCAGCTTTGAAGGTACAGATGTGACCGGAGAGGAGGCTCCTGGGAGCAACAGTGAAGTAGGTGCTGCTTAGGCTTGAGCCCCAGGTAGTGCCACTGGGAAGGAGCCTTCTTGGAGGGTATGGGGCTTGAGGGACACAGCAGCGGCCCCTTAGTCAATCACCAAACACAATCACATGGCTAGGACAGGGGAGGGGGGCTGCTTTGATTCAGAAGGGAGGATCTACAGCTGGAAGGGTGGAAGGAATTTTGCCAAATATGAACAGAAGCCCAGAGAGCTGCGTGGCCCAGGCTTCTGCCATCATGCCTGCCCTTTCCCCCCACACACTCTCCAGGAGTAGGGCTCTCTCTGAAGTGTTACCAGGCTGGAGAACTAAATGATTTCAAGGGGTCAGCAGAAGGCCCGAAGCACATACAGCACATAAGCACAGGGAGCCTGACCCCGTAGGGAAAGGCAACTACCCTTAAGGGCCCATCCCCATGCAGCTTGGTCAGCTGACTCTTGGGGTTTGTGGGGGGGGGCAACCTGCCCCACCACAGGCACACAAAGACCTCAAGTTTTCTGTGACCCACATGGAATGGAGGCCCAAAAGCTCACTAGGAAGAATATGTGTGGGGTGCCTGGGATCAGGATTGAATGTGGCAGCACACCCAGCCTAGGAATCCTAGCTTCACATGAGGATAGAACATTCCAGTCCTGCTGTAAGGCTGGCTGGAGGAAGAAGGAACAGCAGGACAGATAGACAGAGCCATGTGGGCACAGAAAATTCAATAAATAATTGTATGTATGTGTGTGTGTGTTGTAGACCAGGAGAACCTCAGACACCAGAGTCAGTGGACCTGGGGGCCCCAGTACAGAGAAAGACTCTGTCTCAGGGAGTGTTCAGGCCAGGTAGGACTAGGCTGGGGTACATGGATGGGACAGGACTGTCTTGATGGGACTCGCTTGAGGATTGCACAGATTTCAGCATTTTCTACATACATAAGACCTAGAGTTCAATTATGTGTGCATCATCCATCTGGACCCTGCNCACCCCCCCCCCACCTTCCTGTGTGATGGGGATGACTGGGGAGAGACCAGACCTCCTCAGGTTTGTGCTTTTCACCATGTTCTGGCCCTTAGGCTGGGGAGAAGCAGACATGGGCTCAGTCCTGGTGTTCTTGCAGCAGCCACCGCAGGGACTCAGTGACGCCCAGGAAGTAGACTACCTGGGCAATACCCAACATTGGGGCAATGTCCAGTGCACGACAGTGTGCACCTTTAAGGAAGGCTGAGGGTCCCTCATGTCTCCAGATCTTCTGGTGCAGTCTAGAAACAACGAGTGCTTGTCCTCACTGATGCCTAGCTCAAGTGAGGAGTCCAGTCTTCACATCACAGGGGTGGACAGCCATGGTGACTGCACTCCCAGTCACACAGCCTGACAGAAAGGACACACAGAAAGGTGACTTCTTGAAAGATGGGCAGCCCAGCTGGTTCAGGTTGGCAAACGAGGAAGTAGACACTGGAAAAGGGGACATCCCTGAGCAGAGTGGCCCCCAGTCTTTTGCGGAGGTCAGCAATGCTGTATTTCCACAGCAGGTCATAGGTCACCTGGGTGGCCATGGGCTGAGGCCATGGGACCTCTACTGAGGTTCCTTGAGTCTACTGAGGACTGGGCACCTCCCAGAGCTGAGAGCTGAGCCTGGGTAGCCAGAATCTTCCTTTGAGCAACAATGTGGCCTGCATCTTGCAACTGGATCTTCAGCATCTCCATGGGGGTGGTCATAATCACCTGGCAGGTGCCAACTCTGCAGCCTGCCAATCTCCTCAGACAGGGTCAGCTCCTGTCCACCCTTAGAGAGCTGATGTCTGAAGAAGTCATTAGCTGCCAGCTTGATGGCTTTCTCGGGGTGAGCAGGGTCAGGTTTGCTGCCGCTCCCCTGGACCTGCTGAAGTAGCTCAGTCAGACACGCTGGCATACACGCACTGGCCATTCTGCTGGTTCTGCAGTCCTGTCTTAGCCAGGCCAATGGGGAACACGCAGGTGACCCCAATTAGCCCTGTGACACCACTATTGATGAACTTAGCCGGCAGGCTGGTCTGCTTATCAGTCATTTAGACCAAGTGAAGCAGGAGGCTGATTTACCAGGTGGTATAAGCAGAGGCACTGACGGGTAGGGACTGATGAGGACAGTGTGGGTGGCTTCTGGTGGTGGCTGATGGTGGGGAAAGAGATGTCCACACCTTCAAGAAATTTGTGCTACCAGGATCACCTACTGTTTTTGTTTCTCTGTGAGTTTCACAACCTCTGGTCTGTGGCTTTTCTTGGGGAAGAATTAGGTACTTAGAACTTTACATATATGTGATTATGTATTTGTGTGTGCATGTATGGACCTATTCAAACTATGAACATGGGTGTATAATGTCATAGAAAAATCACGTGGGTCTTTGAACACAATCAGAAGCTAACACATGAAGTAGGGTTGCACAGGAAATGCCCTCCGTTGCTCAGTGATGCTGTGGCTTTGACCCTGACCTCAGACCCTCAGTCTGAACAATTCCTCTGTTATCATCACTGAGTGTCAGTTCGACCCCTGAGCAGAAGCTCCACCATTTTATCAGCCATAGAGTACAACCTTTTTAGCTGTGAGCAAGCCAGATGTTTCTGCACATGCTCGCTCATGTTCCCACTGATATCACTGTGCAGCTGGCCCAGGCCTGTCTGCAGCCCAAATAACACATGGAAGATCCAGAGCTGGGACTCGGGTTTTGCTTAGCACTTTGGTTCCCGAGTAAGGCTTTCCCCACCACACAATATTTATTTGTCTTTGCCTTTGAAGTGCAAGAGTAGCCCGAAGAATGGAATTATCTTTGTGCATAGTGATGGAATAGAAACCGGACACAGAATGGTCAACAAAATCTAATGAACTTTGAGTCTAACCAGGACTATGACCACCACATGCAAACAGACAAAGAACATATGAGCCGAGTGATGGCGTAAGCATACATTGTTAATAAAAAGAAGCATAGAAAGGTGAGATGAAGACATGACCAGGTGCCTGGAGACCAAGAAGGAATGGGATGATGTAGGGAAGCCTGCAAGAGAGGATCCCTGTGAAGAAACCACATTGTGTCTGTGGGGCATGCACACAGGACTGCAGATGTATAAACACAGAACGCAGCTACACACACACACACACACACACACACACACACACACACACACACGGGGGTGAAGGTCAGCCAACCTGGGTGGATACATGATGTTAGTGTTGATGCCCTGGTTGCGCCATTGAAGGAAACTGAGAGAAGGATGTGGGGAATTTCTTTGCTTTGTGGCTACATTTCTCTCTTTCCACAATTACCTAAACCAAACATTCAATTAAAGCTGGAAGGGTATTAAGCAAGTTGGGTGAATCCTAGGATATTCTAAAAGAAGTCATGTTTAAAAGAAGAACCACAATGCAAGTTGTGTGGATTAGGAGGCACGGGGGCAGAGAGGAGAGGAATCTGAAGATGCGCTGTATTCGGTAGCCAGGGGCTGGGCTGTCCAGCGAGCTGGAGACAAGGATGAGCCAGACAGAGGTCTCTGAGTGACCTCAGAGAGCAAGGAGGCAGCGCCAGTGAAGTAACATGCTTTGCTTTATTTTTCTCCACTGGCAATTTATTTTAAGGTGGTAGGGGTAAGATGGCAAGATGAGCGTGTTTCTATTATCCCTCTGGCTTCCGAGTCAAGACTAGATGAGAAATCAGGGAATTGGGAGTGGGAGGAGGTTACTTCAGAAGACAGAGCAATCAGCAGGGGAGGCCTTGAGAACTAGATGAACCGAGAGAAGTGTGTGTGGAGGAAAACAGATCGGAGAGGTGTTTAGAAGCAAACAAAATAGATTGGGAGGCGGATGGAAAATTTTGTTTATTGGTTAAAGGCTGGTAATGTTATTTACTCAAAACAGAAATACCTTAGAAAATATGGGCATCATGGGGGCACTGACTGGAAAATTTTCAGTGTTTTCAAGGTATTTTAAAGGAAGATTGTACGCCAAGTTTAAATTTATTATTTTAGTAGGAGAATTTCTTCACAGCAACTCTTCCGGAGTTCTGAGAGTCATATTCAGAAAGATGACGAGGGAGCCTCTTCATCTTCAACATCCACTCTGTGATGCCAGGACCCGCAACTGCTGTCCATGTTAGGGAGTCATGGTCATTGTCCACTCAGTGATGTCAAGGCAGGCAACTTCTGTCCATGTTAGGGAGTCATGGGTCTTCATCTTGGTCCATGTTAGAGAGTCATGGGTCTTCACCTTAATCATCCACTCAGTGATGTCAGGGCAGGCAACTGCTGTCCATGTTAGGGAGTCATGGTCATTGTCCACTCAGTGATGTCAGGGCAGACAACTGCTGTCCATGTTAGAACATCAGTCATGGGAAGGGAAAGACAGAGTCAACATAGGTGGGAAGCTCTTGCAACGTTAGTAGAAATTCTACTTTGTAATATGAGAAGTGATATGTATCACATGGTATCACTTTTAATTGTGAATGATGCACAGTTATTCAAGACTGACCAGCTACCTAAAGTTCCTCTTCCAGGAATAATCAAAATTTTCCAGAACATTGAAAATTTAATATCTTTCTGTTTCAAACTTTGGCCATTCCTTTAGTTGAATTATTCATGGTCCTTGTCTCCAAGGTTGAATTTACATCAGTGTTTCCTGGGGGCAATCCATGCACCATCTACCACGGTAATACTTTAAGTGGGACGCCAATAGAAAGTCTATAAATTTTAATACTTTCCTGGAAATATTGCATAAATTTGATACATGGTAACTTGAAGCTATCGGCCATCTTGTTATGAGTTTTAAAATAATTAGAGAGAAGCCATTGCTATATACATACACAGAGAAGCTATTGTTATATACATACACAAAGACACAAGCTTTATTTAGGCCTCAAAAACTAGCCTCCAAAAACAAGCTTTGATGTCTTATTCTGATCTTAAGGGCCTATTGACATGGCTTCAGGAAAACATGTCTCAGTATTTCTGCCTGCCCCATCTTTGATAGACACTCTTATGCACTTCGACAATGTTTTTTTTTCTTTTTCTTTCTTTTTTTTCTATTCCTAGCATGTCATAGGCATTCCTACGTGGCAACCTTGCTCTTTTCACAACCAGTTTCTCCTAGGTTTTCAGTCTGCAAATTTCACAGAGATCCTAAGTCAGATATGCAATGAACTGCTCAACATACCACTATCCACTTGCCAACACTTCTTTATTTCTGCACCTGTCTATCTGCTGCCTATAGTCATCTATCTACACTCCTATTTACTCTCATAATCTGTCCATCTATGCTCTGTCTAGCATTTATCCATTTATCCACCATCTGTGCATTTATTTGCTATCTATCCTCTATCCAGCTATCTAATAACTATATCTACTTATCTATCTACCTATCATCTGTTAGATTTCTTCTATCACCTCTCAACTTTCTACTTACCTATTTATTATCTACCATCTAACTATTTAACCATTTATCTAACTATCTATCATCTATCTCTCCACTATCTATTTTCTGTATATCTTTCTATTAGCTATAAACTACAAATCAGAATACTGTTTTGTACTAAGAAAACACAGACATATTCTGTTTTTATTCTTCTCATTATCATATCCTGTGTCCTCCAGACTTAGACATGCCTAAGCTGTTCAAATGTTAAACATCAAAGAGTGAATATAAATAGATTAAACCCATTTTAATATTGGGTATGATTTCAAGTATGGAATGTTACATTCCAGTGTGGACATGAACACACCATTGAATGATTTTGATGGAATGGATTTTATGTTTTATTCAAGGGGAAAACACAGAAAATAATACTGTTGACAGCTTGTATATTTTCAAGAAGTTTAAAGATAATTAGATGTGTTGGTTGTAAGTTACTACTCCCAGCATCGAGAACCACCAGTAATCCTGTTTTCTTATGTATGATCTCATGCTGGCATCCCTCTTTTGGTAGCTGATGGTCTCCGACTTTGGTAGTTGATGGTCTACTGTTCTAAGACATTCCTGGGCTTTACCCTTGATGTAACTACCAAGATTCTATAAAGTGCTTAAAAGGGGGATTGGGGAGCTATCATTAAGGATGTTCATCATCTAATAGTGATATCAGGGAGTATTTCAGACCTAATCCAATCTCCCGAGTTCATTGTAAGCCTGGAAGTTTGACCAAGTGCTAAAAGAAGTCAGGAGGACTCAGAACCCAGAGGTGAACATGTTGTGTGGAAGGTTCTTATTGGACACAGAGGAACTACGTGACGAGGAATGGGATCTCTAGGCACTGAGGGCACTTGTGATGACTCAGAAAGAGCCGTGAGATACTGGATTTATCCAACAACCTGGGTGAGCTTAGAAGATGGCTTAAGCTGCTAATTGAACACAGCCCACAATAATATATGAGATGTTGAGAGACTCTGAGTTGAGTAGCCAGCCAGCAGCTGGGCGTGGCCTGCAGAACTCTAAGCAAACAGTTGTCAGTTTTGGTACATAAGTTGGAGCCATTTGTTAGTTACCAATTAGAAGCACATGCATAGTTTTAGTGGTGAGCCACATGTCTCAGCAATCTATGGTCTCAAGGCCCATTCTTCTCCCTTCTGAAACTGGACCACTGTTTTCTCATCTCACCGAACCACAGCACAGATACATTGTATCTCATGAACCACAGCATAGACACACTGTATCTCACAAACCACAGCACAGATGCATTGTATCTCATGAACCACAGCACAGATACACTGTATCTCATGGACCATGGCACAGATACATTGTGTCTCATGAGCTATAGCACAGATGCATTGTAGCTCATGAGCCACAGCACAGATACATTGTAGCTCATGAGCCACAGCACAGATACATTGTATCTCACGAACCACAACACAGATACAATATATTCTAACATTACACAGAAAATTCATGGCAGTTACACATTGCAAATGAAATTCTTAAACATGAACTCACACAAAAATTTGACTCTCTCTATATAACATAAGTACATTCATGTGACAACAACACCACTTGAGTCTAAGTCTGCAGACATTTTCTAATGATGAAATTATGATGCTATATACACAATGACATATTTATATATGCATAATATAGTCTATCTTGTTTTATGAGCATGAGTTTTGCCTGTACATAGTTATGTGTACAGTGTGCGAAGTATTCATAGAAGACATCAGAACCCTAAAAATGGAGTTACAGATACTTTGAGTTACCATAAGGGTGTTGGGAATTGAACTTAGGTCCTCTAAAAGAAGAGAAAGTGCTCTTCACTGAACCATCTCTCCACCCCTGTGTCACCATCGCTAAGATTTTAGTTGCATTTGATGGTTATTAATAAAATCCTACACATTTTGCAAAGGCAGTGAAGTTAATTGACTTAGGAGTTTTGTAGTTTGTAATCCATGATTTTTGAGTGTCATCAAGAAATTGTAGGTCGGCATCAATGTATATTTTCTACCATGTAGTACTTCATAGACTGTCAAACAACTGAAACTTTTAAAGAAAACCTTCAGGCAAGGAAACAAATACCATATCTTGGTTAGCTTTGAAATTGCTCCTAGTTCTGTAGGGAGCCAAAACCAAAGACAACCATCACATCAGATATGGGGATTAACCCTGCTACATAGCACAGCCAAGTGGTATAAACTCTATGTGAAAATAGGATTAAAGCTTATATACAAAACATTATAATCTACAGTATACAAACAAAAAGGCATACATATCTACTCATAAAGAAAGAAAATGTGCTAATATCACATCAGAACATGCCACCCCATGATACAGTACTGTGATACTTGAGGAAAGAGAAATAGAGGTGTCTTCTATCTTCCTTAATATTGTCTCCCGAAGCAACTCAGGGGATCTAAGATGATCTGAGTGTACTGTGAAACACATCACAAGACTCTTATGTAAGAAGGAGTTACCTCACTGTATTTGGGAAAAAGCAGTCGAAGTCACTGAGATGACAAGAAATGGACATCAGGTTTGCTGGGTGTTCCAAAATGTACTAATTATATCTCTCACAGCTGTGACAAAATGCCTGACTGAAGCGACTTAGGGAAGAAAGGGGGAAGAAAGGGTTTATTTTGACTCATAGTCAGAGGGAATTTCAGTCCACCATAGCAGAGAGGCTTAGTCTGTGCCAATTGGAGCCTGATATGTCTAGTCACATTGTGGC
>LOEQ01000768.1:271527-285696 GCA_001685075.1 Bramus lutescens | reverse complement strand
GAGAGAGAGAGAGAGAGAGAGAGAGAGAGAGAGAGAGAGAGAGAGGAACCAATTCTAGGCTATATCATATAAGGAGAGTCCATACCCAGGGCCCCACCTTTGCTGCTGGACTCCACCCCCTGAAAGGCTCATGGCATCACCTAAGCAGCATCACCAGCTATCAACCAATGTGTTCAAACACACAGCCTGTGGGGGTGTTTTGCACCCAACCGCTCACATCCATGTCTGTCACCATCAGATGCTGTACTCTTCCTAACCTATGTATTCAGGAATTACCAGCCATCATCAAACCTAGTACTAAACTGCTCAGGTTTATTTTTCCTGAGCATCTCCCTTTCCTTGTAAAATCTCATGTGTTACACAAAACTTACATTAAATAAATTAGTATGTGTTCCCTTGCTAGTCAGTCTTTTATTATGTGGGCTTCAGCTGTGAATCTGTAATATATAAAAATACATTTTCCATCTCCAAACCTTCATACTAAATGAAAAGTTCTAATTTTCTATATCAAATATCTTGTTTCTAAGGAAGCCTGAGAGTATTTGCAACAACTGTCTTTGTTATAGTCACTTTATGAACTTTATTCCCAAATTCAGCTTCTTGGAAAATAATGACCAAGGTTGATCAGAAACTGTACCAAGAGTCTAATTGTGACAAGTGCCTGTCCTGGGAGAGGTGCTCGGGACACACTGTTCTCTTGTTTCTAGTGATTGAATAGCCAGTTTCCTAGACTCTTGGGTGACATGTATATCAAGGGCAGAAGATGGATGGGAGAAACACTATGTACTAGACACTATGAAGCATAAAATAGCTGCCTTGGCATTAGTGTGCAATGCTGCATCTGGAGAGAAATTAAACCAAAGATACCACAAGTGCAGGTCTCGAAACACAGAGCTGCTGAGGCCCAGGCCCCATAGTGTGCCAGAGGACAGACCGGCAAGTAACGATCAGACATGAAAACCTGGCCTTGAGGGTTGCTGGGCTCCTCCTGTGGCTAATGTGGAGAAAAGGAAGCGATAGAAATTGTACCCACAATCCTTCTAACCATGCAACAAAAGGCAGCAGCAGAGTTTATAGCTCCCTTATTATGGCCCATAACAATTCTTTTAGATGATAATACGTTTTAGACAGTGTTATGGAATGAATGTTTGTGTGCCTAAAAAAATGTGTGTCCTGGAGTCTTAATATCCAATATGATGGAGCTGGAGGGGTCTGTGGTTGCCTCAGCTCAGGAGAGTAGAGTCCTTATGATCACATCACTGGCCTTGAAAGAACCAACCAGAGTAGACTCATGCTCCAAACCCTCAGTCCCCCGCCTCCATACACTGTGATGTGAGGGCATTTCAAGAGGGCAGGCAGTAAAAATACTAACATTTTAATTTATGGCTTTCTAACATCACTGTCTACACAACAAATTTCTTCTGTAGTTTTTATTCATTCATCATTGAGAAACATAACCCACTTTATGTAGAACTGAATTATGATTAATGTAGCATAGTATTCCGCTTGCCTTTTTGGAGGTGAGCTTCTAGGTACATCTCTCCACAGTGGTCAGAGATACTTCTCTCTGCTGTGAGCAGCAGTGAATGGGTGGATATAGAATTCCACAGCTCTCCAAGTTGCGGAGGAAATGTGGCGATGGAGTCTTCAGCCCTAAATAGGACATTTTTGTAACAGTCCCTCTATGGCTCAGGGAGTATCGGTAGAAGAAATGGATAGACCGTAAGAAGTATAAGATGGTGTGAAGGGCTGTGGATGCTGTCTGCTGGGTATGACAGTCATTGCAGCCCCGGTAGTATAGTCTTTGTGGCTGCCTGCACTGCATCTGCAAAGGACTGGGGCTTTTCCACAGTCAGTCATGGGCTGGGCAGGGGCTCACAGGGCCACACCTCTTCCTATGAATTACCAGATGCTGATAGAGTCTAAGGGCAGTCGTTACCTTTAGATCTGTGCTCAGTGGTGAGTCTACCAGGCTCCAGTGCACAGTTCCAAGCTCATGATTGCACAGACTTCCTTGTTAAACTCAGCCGGTCCAAAACCAAAACAAACAGATACAAAAGGACTCATGGGGAGGAGGGTGTTTGCTAAAGTAGGAAGATTAGAGGGAGTGGAAGAGAGAGCAATCAGCATGACTGACAGACATGCACGGAATTGACAAAGAATAGCTTTAACTTTAAAAATTAAACCCTTCATTTTCCCCATTGTGTTTTTTTCACAAAATATTAATGAACTTATCAGCACTCATATGTATACAAAACCAATCTCTGCAGCTGCTTGACTTTCCTTCCATAAAGAACATGCTTTCTTTTTAAATCTACAATAAGACTGGTTACAGGATGAGGACTTTAAGCATCGATAGTAGTGATGAGCAGAGCACCCGTGTCACACAATTGGGTTTTCCTCAGTGCAGGCAAGAAATAAAACATTCGGCTAGGAAGCAGGATGCTCCCTTAGTATTGCCTTCCCCCAGCTACTTCACAGAAAGCAATTGCCCTGACATCCTCCATCTTTGATTGCCTGTCTTGAAGACTTACAGGGTTAACCATTGTACAGGAGAAGTGGCCTATCAGGTTCAACAAAGATGCCCTTCATGTCTGTACTGACTGGGTCTACTTCATTTTGTGAAGCAAATCCTCCCTTCCTATATTGATTATAACCCCACTGACTGGGTCCTGCTTACTTGAAGTCTAACAATTATCATGATCAGTCCTGCTAACACCAGGGCACTGGAGATGGGAAGAAAAGCAATTAACAAATGCAAACGACTTTGTAAATAAGAACAGTGTTATTCTCCATGGTCCTCGAGTCTACTTTTGTTTATGCATAGGCTTACACACAGCGTTATTAGAGCTGCTGTAGAATTCCCACCACATGAGGAATAAATCAACATTAGAAAATCACACACAGATAATAACTGGGCTGAACAGTATTAGCCTTTCTGTCTTCTGTTGCACCTGATGAGAGCCAAGGAGCCCCTGACACATACATCTGCCTGAAGACAGAGGATTTATTTCCTCACCACACAAAACCCAAACCTCTGACTCCCACCAGAAAATCTGACATTAATGTCATCAAGATAGATGTTCAAAAGGGTTAAAAACCATCACTGAAAATATTGAGTTGGGACACCTAAGGTGTTTACTCTCTTTTGGGGTGCAAAATGACCGAGTCCATTTGAAAGGAAAATGACACCAGGAAAAGGAACCAAAGTCATGAATAAAGAAAAATGGCAGGGAGGGAACATCCTAGGGAAATAACCAACCACCTTTGAACTGGGTCCTCCTGCTGAGTGAGCAATGTCATTTCTCTGCAGGATCAAGGATGGCAGCGGCTGCCCTCCAGCACCATAGAGGTGGAGAAATCCTTGGAGAATACTCTCTGGAGGGACTGAGAGAGAAATGGGCTTTCCATGGCTTCCATGACATCAAATACGTACATGTTCCCACCTCAGTGGCTCCCCAGAAGAGAAAGACCTGACACTGCAGAGGTCTGGGGTCTTATTTGAATTTCTTTCTCTTAAATTTCAAACAACATTGTAATTTGGTTCTAGGAGACTTGAATTCTTAGATAAGTGTCCATGTCTATGTTCAATTGCCACACACAATGATTGTCCAAAGACAGAAGGAAGTCACATTGTTCACACATGCCGGACAGTAGGACCTCATTCTTAGATGGAACATTTTAGAGCAATGTATGCCTCAGTGGGCACCAATACAATACTATGGCATATGACATGATGGAAAAGCAAGAAAAATAAACAAAAGAAAATTGGTCAGGAATTGCTGCTTGCCCTCTACTGATCCTTCTGACAATGTAACATGTTTTTTATCCTTGAAATTATAATATTACATTTATCATTCCCTTCCCTCTCTACAAACTTTGTCGTATAATCCTCCCTGATTGCCTTAAAATTCATGGCCTCTTTTTCACCAGTTGTTGCTGCATGTATAAATGTATATATGTAGAACATATACCCCTAAATATAGCCTGACCCGTCTGTATAATGCTGCGTTCATGTATGTTTCCAGGACTGACAAAGTGGCAATAGACGTCCAGCGTTCCTCTGTTTTCTATATTTCTCTTGTTCATTGATTCCAGAGTGGCTGCAAGCTGGACCCTGGCATCAACCGGGAGCCCTGCTGTAAAAGTGGGCATGGTAGAAGATCGGCTATAGACTGTAGGAATCTGCAGACCCGAGAGAACCTTGGCTGCCGGAACAGGAAATTACTAAGAAATGACAGAAAGATTCTGAGAAAGTCCCCAAGACTAGCAGGATAGTATTTAGTGAGTCACAGGATCCAAATGGAGGGAAAGGTGGATTCAGAGGCATTGTCATGGGCTAAGCCTGTGCCACCCATGGGTCACTGTGATGACCCTAGCACAGCAAGTGAGCAAATAACATTGCCTAGTGTTTCCACAGAAGCTTTGTTTGTTTCGGAACGGTTCATGCTGTTGAAGTTTTATTGCCTTAAAATAACCTACTTCTCCATTTAGTAGAGATTATAACAAGTATGTTACCTTTTAAAAAATAATGCAAATCCCATAGGACCCTTACCATCAAAGCAATAAACTGTGTTCTACCCCAGAAGAAAGGGGAATATAAAATGTCGATTATTGGTGCTTCACACAAGGGACCAATCAATTAGTCAGTAAGCTGAGTGGGGCATGAGGACCATTTGGCCCCTCACCTAATTATTATGAAGGATTAGTTACTTGTCACCCCTCAACTCACTGGGCAGAACCCAGCTTGAAATAGCAATGGCCCCTACCCCTCACCCTTTCCATGAGAGATTCAACTGCTCCTCCAGATCAACGTATCCCACATCAACGGCTTCCATGTGAAATACAGATTTGGTTTAAGTGTTAGGCAGGCAGCCAGTAATTTCTTGGTTTTAAATATTGTACAAGTACTAGCAAGATGACTTAGTGAGTGAAAGCACCTACTTCCAGGTTTGATGACCTATGTACAATCTCTGGGACTTACATGGTAGAAGGACAGATCTAACTTATAGATTGTCTTCTGTCCTCCCTATGCACACACAGCATACACATATCACATACATATATCCATATCTACAATAAATAAATAAATACACAAATGATAAAAAACCATATGATAAGCTGAATTCAATCGTCTATTCTATGAGATGGCAGGAAATGTTGGCCGGCTCTGCAGTATCTCAAGTTCTTACTGGAACAAGAGGAACTTGTCTGAACTGTGTTTCTGGGGGGTTGCTAGAGTCCCGAGAGCTTGTGAACAGAAAGCATCAGTGTGCCCCTGACCCCTGCCTGCCCCTTTTCATGTATCGCAGATCACACACACTAGCAGAAAAGTTGAACCCAAAGCAAAAGCCACACACTTGACCTACATCTCTTTTACCATGTTTTATTTATTTATTAGGACTGAACAGACAAGTCCAGTCCACACTTGGGAGCTGGTGGGGCATCATAGGAAGAAGTGAAGTCTGGGGGTCAATGCGTCTCCAGCTGGTAGACACCATATATTCTGCATAAATGGGAAACTTGTCCAGAAGAACTGCTAAACTCTCCCCTTGCCTTCCCTTAGGACATGTTCCAATGAAGATCCAACAGACCACACAGAGAGCCGAAAACATCAACCTGTGTTTCATACATTCAGAGATTAAAAAAAAACAAAAAAGCAAAGAGGAAAAGAAGATTGGATGGGGCTCATATGTCTGAATTCCGGGTCTAGTGTTATGGATTTTAAGAAATCATTTCCACAGTCTTAGTTCAATACAGATATGTTTATGCCTGACATTTGGTGATTATCAAAACCCTTTGAAGGTCCCATCTCATCTTTGTTATCACATGAAAGTGAGCCAAATCAATGATTAAGGAAACCAAACATCATGCATTTGTTTTAGATGAACAATCATCTATAATTTGAAAAACATATTATAAATTTACATAATATAAAAGTTTTAACTCAATTCTTTTTTTTCTTACTACATGTATGGATGTCTGATTTGTTGACCCAACAAGCGTGTTTTAATCAAAGTCAATAAAGAAGTAGAAAAATGCAAATGAAAATCTTCCAAGAAACATCTCCAAATTAACAAAATGATCTTCCTCCCCTTATTTGGGAGTTATGCAAGATATGAAATGTTGTATTCACATTCTAGTTTTTCACTGAGTCTTGGAAATTACTTGAGTTTTCTGGTAATTTAACATAATTGTCAATTTCAACTGTCATTTAGGAATAGTGTATGCTGGGTATCTTCCAGAAAACATTCAATTTACTACTTTGAAATTTCAAAATCATTTTTCCTCCATATCCAAGAATTAGTTTGAGAACTCCATTTGCATATTACCTTCTTTATCTAAAATACTGTGAATTATTAGGCAACTAGGATTTCACTTAGCAAGCATAATGCCCCTCTCAGAGCCAGGTCAGAGGTTACTATTTTTAGCCTCCATTTCCTTCTGAGGAAAGAAAGTCTGACATGCTCGTTTCTTCAAGCTATTTCCTCTAAAAACTCAACCAGAAAGAAGCAAAGTTTCCTATCCTGTCACTCCATCAACGGTTGCTGTTTTAAGATATCTGCAAACCAGGAAGAGCCATTATGGGTGTCTAAATTTGGATCCTGGTTGTCAGGACTCTCATTAGTACTGCCTGGGAGCATGGCCACTTAAAGTCACTTAGCCTCGAAACACTGGCTTCTAAAGCCAGTGCCTGAACGACACAACAGTGAGTCCTATTTCAGGCTTTTTTCCTTCTCGGTGTCCCCAGCTTCTACTCTGGTCCCTGCCCACATGCCATCAACCAGCTCCTAGTTCTTCCTTTCTACCTGTTATTCCAGAAACCACCAGCAGGTGTTTATGAGAAAGATCACAACCCCCAAATACTCCATACCACGTCTTTAAGACAATGAGCGAGCAGGTCAAAACGTAGCAGGTTGGAGAGGAATAGAGACGTTGAATAAATATTACCTATTCTGTCCTACATAGTCTCTGTGTGGTTCCCCTCTGTAGCACAAATAACAAAAACCTAGAGACAGATATTGGGGTTCAAGCTGAAGATGAGAAAAGCAAAGCAGCCAAACACTAGGAGAAGTCTTCCTTCTACCAAGGCTGGGAAACTGCAGACTGAGCCCTGAGCCTCTGTCTCCTTCTGTCTTTTATTCCCCTTAGTGCTTGGATTAAAGGTGTGTGATACCACTGCCTGTCCTCTAGGCTTAGTTTTACCTTCTAGTCTTCAGGCAAGCTTAATTTATTAAAACATAAATAAAATATTGCGATACCCCTCAAGTCATTTTAGGTGAATAATGTTTATCCTGTTTATTTACAAGGATAGTGACAATTTGCTGTGCCAAGAATCAAGCCCCTGCACATGCTAAGTGGCCACTATCAACCCCTGAGCCACAGCCCAACTCATGGCTTATTGTTATCTCTGTTTCTTTAACCATGCTAATTTCATAAATTAATTTAAGATGTAGGAGTTAGCCAATAAGAAGCTAGAGCTAATGGGCCAAGCAGTGGTTTAAATAATATAGTTTCTGTGTGATTATTTCGGGTGCAAGCTAGCCAGGTAGCCGGGAAGAACAAGCAACCCTTCCCCCAACACATAATGGATGAGAAAATTTGGACATAATTAGCCACGTGTCTTCATTTTATATTGTGGTTTATCAGTAACAATAGTTTGCACAGGCCACATCAAACGGCTTCATAAAATGTCAGTCACCTTGTTCATCAGAGGTCACACTGGTGTCAGATCATTCACCAGGCCCTGTAAATACGTAGTTTTGATTGCAATTTGTGGAAAGAAAAGTCAGCTAAAAGCAAGAATGTTTAGTCAGGAGTTTCACCCCGTCCATGCTCTCAACCAAAGCTCATGGTACAGTATCTACCACTGATCATCAGCCAAAGCAGATTTACACAAAATTCATTGACTCAATCCTAATCCATCAATGTAATTCAATATTTATCCATGCAGTGCCTACAGGAAGCAGCTTCTGTAAGGCAGCAGGCTGCTAACGCTTTAGCATTGGGGGTATGCTGTGTTCGCTTCCCTTCGCCTGTCCCTCACATCTTTACTCAACAGTGTCACTCAAGTGCCATGGATGGGAGGGCGATCCGCTGAGTCCACCACATTTCATCACGTGAGACCTCAGAAGGAATGGAAAACATCCTGGGTTCTAATCATATTCAGGAATTCTTGATACGCAAAAAGTACTTTATTTAAAATGACACCAAATAAAACACAGGAATTGTCCTTTCTAAAGGTCTGGTAATGTTGGGGCTGGAGAGACATCTGAGGGGTTAAGAGAGCTTCCTGTTGTTGTGGAGGACCAGAGTACACCTCCCAGCCGTGTCAGGCGCTTCTCAACTGCCTGTGACTTCAACTCCAGGGGATCGGTCTGTTTTTCTTCTTTTCTTGTCTGCCTTAAATAGACTACTAAATGTTACCTGCTACACAAAAGTCTTCCTTCTGCTTTATACAAGATTTCTATGAAGCCCAGGAGTGATGCTGAAGGCAAAAAAAAAAAAAAAGAATGTCACCTGTCTCCAGCTATTCACCTGCTTGTCTGTTTATTCAAAACATGTCTAAATGTTGCACCCCTCCAAGCTCTCAGTACCGTTTCTGACTTGCATGCGGTCAATATCATCCATTTTCTTCTTCTTTTATCTTAGTATTGTCATCTGCTCTCCACTCCTGCCAGACCCCTGGGAAGACAGATGCTCCATTCCAGAGCCCTTCCAGGCGGGAAATCCTCCCTGAATGCTCTCAAGCACTCCTTCCTAGGCCCATCACAGACCATGCCTACATCCTTTTCTATGTCCTCTACCTTCTCATTCTGAGACTCAGTTCTAGCTACAGAATACCTCCTGGTTATAACGTCATGGTGCCCTCTATCATGAGTCTTTGAAATATGCCTTTGAAGCTTCTTTTATGCCCTGTGATCAACTCTCATAATGCCTAGCTCTACTTTCTCCGTAATTATTTGTAATAAGCTTCTTGAAGTTAATGGGAATTATTCTTATCAAGGTTTCTATTTGTCTTCCAAATGGCTACAAGAATTGGTACTTTCCAACTCCTCGCTCCTTTCTCATCTTTCTGTAGCTTTTACTCTAGGTTCTCCCTTTTCTCTTCATACCAACATGATAGACACAACATCCTGCAATTCACCACGGAGCATCTCAACGTCCCAAATGTCCCTATTGACCATGGAAGATCCAGGTCAAATATTCTTTTCCATGAAAATGGGCACACTGCTCTAAAATTTCAAGTCTCTTACTTTTATCTCTTTGAGAACTATAATCACATTTTTAGTTATCTGCATAAACAGGATGTCCATATGCTTTTAAAGTGAATAGGGCTGTTTATATTTATTTGCCATTTTAAACACCATGGTACCAGCAGTGTGACAGTTGAGATCCAAAAACATCCACAGTGCAGTTGTCGGCTGTTTGGATAAAAATGCAAACATTTATTGGTTAACTATTGAAACAAAATGATAGGAATTGCCACCCAGATGGGGGCTGGTTTTAAAGACTTTCATTAGAATTTTGCATTTAAAATTGGTCATTCATGTGCTCAACTATGTTTATGGCAGAACTGTTTGTCATAGCCAGAACCTGGAAACAACTTAAATGCCCCTCGACCAAAGAATGGATCAGGAAAATGTGGTACACTTGCATAATGGAATACTACATAGTATAAAAAAATAATGACATCTTGAAATTTTCAGGCAAATGCATGGATCTAGAAATCATTATTGAGGGAGGTAACCCAGACCCAGAAAGACAAAATATCATATCTACTCACTCATAAGTGGTTTTTAGACACAAAGCAGAGAAAACCAGGCTACAATTCACAATCCCAGAGAACTTAGACAACAATGAGGACCCTAAGAGAGACATACATGAATTTACTCTGCATGAGAAGTAGAAAAAGACAAGATCCCCTGAGTAAATTTGGAGCATGGGGACCATGGGAGAGGGTTGAAGAGGAGGGGAGAGGAGGGAGGGGGAGCAGAGAAAAATGTAGAGCTCAATAAAATCAATTAAAAAATGAAAAAAGGAATAAAATTGGTTCTTGATGGTTTGCCTGACTTTATTTAGATAAAACTGATATAATTTAAGGATTTTGCATTTCTAAATTGCTACCTGTAGCCAAATTGTAACTACATTTCATTCAAATGAACATATACATTCTTATGAGGTAGACCAGATGACAATTTAGTCTTTTGTGCAGTTTGCCCTAGAAGTTATAACAACATGAATTCTTGTGTCAAACTTTCAAGTTTCATAACTAGAAATTGGGACCCTATTAGTGATCCAACAGGTTAAAAAAGAATGTACATTAAAAATGAATGCTTTAGTTCTTTTTATCAATAACTTGAAATAACAAACTTTGTGTTTACTTAATAAAATAATTTTTAGAAAATATTCAATAATGCATGTACATCATTTTACATGTTGGCATCATACACAATGGGATGTATCTCTAAACATATCCACTGGTGAACATTTTATAATATTCTAAAATTATCTGCTGGGAGCTCAATGATGAAAGACACTGGTAGACAACTTGGGGATATAAAGACAAATTAGACACAAATCCTGCTCTTGAGAGAGTTTCCATATAACAGGAAGCATGAGAAATGTCCACAAATAACTGCTACTGGGCTGACAGTAGCGAGTCCCATGAGATCTTCAGATAGGAGACTAAATGTCTTGGGAGTTCTGGAAATAATGAGATACTTTCTGCTTCAGGAGAAAGCGAGAAAGGCCTCACAGAAGGAGCACTTGAGCTGATCCTGGTATAACTGGCACAGTCTGAACATAAGAGCAAAATGCTTAACTAGAGGAAACGTAGCAAAGAAGGGACCCGAGAGCATTTGAGAGCATACTGAGTCCTGTCACAGGCTCAGGATGCAGAGAAATGGAGCCCAAAGGCAAAGGATTGCAGACAGCGGTATGGATTAGAGCCTAGAAAGTGATGGGTCGTCTCTCCACGCAGTGGCTCATCATCCCGACTGTCTCGATCCTGATGTCTACACAAAGCTCTTCTTGGTACAGTAACACACGGCACTGCCCTCTGGGCTGGTACATCAAGACGAGAGACTGAGGTAGAGGTCGGGAGAATGAAAGCCCTTCTGGTGGAACACACCCCTGGCCCTGCATTTGGACAGGTCTGTCTGATGACCATGTGATGTCAGTCACTACCAACATTCCATTCCAGACAGGCCTTCGAGGTTAGGCTTAATTCTTGCAGCAAAAGCCATCCTGGGTGTTTGTTATTGGTATATATCCCCAGGTTCTGTGCCAGAAGCTTTCAATCACAGAGCAAGAGAGGCCCGGATTTGAGTGGTCACAGTGGGATTATGCCAAAAGGGTTATCAGAAGAAGAAAATTTTGTGCTCGATGGAGCAATGCCATGCTTGCATGGGTGGTGGCCACCACGCTTCCCAGCCTAGCTCATCTTCTGCCATGACACCACATCCTCACAAAGTTTCTTCCCACATCACCAAGGTTAATGTGTTGAGTATGGAGCAGCATAATTGACAGTGACAATGTGTGATCTGCCATATTTTTGATCGTTCACTATGAGGGAATGCCACATGTGGAGGACATCCAAGCTGATCTACAGAAGTGTTTGTGGCATAAAGTGTGTGGCCAGTCTCTAATCTCTAGTAGGTTAGCTAGATGGACTCTCTTATTCCAGTTAAATCTTTAAGATAGTTTGAGCTCATAAGAAACTTTAAGCCTGTACCACTCAGCTAAATGGTTCCCTAAATCCCCACTCATAGATATTGAGTAGGAATGGAAATATTTATTGTTGTATCTGCTAATACACGTGGGAAAAGGCGCTAAATAGAAACAGTTAAGTCATTAGCCCACTTTCTTTTTTTTTTGAGGGAAAACATTTTTAATCACTATATGTTGTTGCATACAGATTATATGTTGTAGGAAATCTTAGTTATTAACTGGAATCATGCTCACATATTACTTTCTAGATTTACCGTATTAGGAGAGGAATACCAAGGGCCTTCTAAAGAATCACTAGTTTCAATAAACTTGATCAAACAACTATACAGTTGAAATCACAGTTGGGAACTTTCCCTGGAGAGAAAGGAGAAAGTCCAAGGGGAGGTGGGTGGAGCATATCAGCAGGAGCATCAGACAGCTCATCACACTGATCCACGGTCATGAGGCAATGACGGATGAAGGTTGTTGCTCAGCTAATTCTCTGTGGTGTATTCAGTCTCAGTCCCAAGCACATGGGATGAGGCAGTTCACAGTTTGGGTGGGTTGTTCCACCTCAACTAACCTGACTAAGTCTCTCACAGATACTTCCAGAAACTAGCCCCTGGTGACTCTAAACCCTTCCAACATGACTATCAATTTTAACCATCACATTCTATGCCATGTACATGATATGATTCATATATACATACACAATGCGTGCATGCATACATAATACATCACATAATTGTGCACAGGGAATGTTGAAACAGTGTTGATAGCTATTTACTGGTGGTTTAGAGCCTAGGGAATTTGGGAATAATCAGCTTCCAATTTCCCCAAGCTTTCCTGGAGGAGACATCTGAGTGGGCGCACACAAATCCATCAGGCCCCATCGGCTGCCATCCAGCTGAGAGCCATTTGGGGACAAACGGAGCTATTTCCTGGATGAATTCGTCACCAACACTCCACCAGAATAGCTTGGGGTAGGGATGTTTCAATGACTAAAAGAACATTAAAAAATATGGTCATCCATGTGACTCACAAAGCATACGTGAATAGACGCTCAGGAATGAGTGAATTTGAAAACAAGCCATATCCTAGGACTGTAAGGAACCTGGGTGAGGGTCGATGAGAACTGAGCCTCATTAAGGAATGCCAAGGGCAAGGAGGATGCTGGGAATGGTGCTGCCGCTTTCATGTCCTGATAGAAAAATGGGAAAGTTATTCAGGGTCAGTGAGTGCACACTTAGCAGGCTTTCTTAGCAGAATGCCTTCATTATGTTTTTTAATTTCTTAAGTACTCATCTCTACTGTCCCGTTGCTATCAGGGAGATTTATTCTGCTAGAAATTGTTTAATGAATTCAATGATGACCATGAACATTTTTTATTGAGTTTAGTAGTTCATAGAATTTCCTCCTCGCCTTCCTTCCTAAAAAAATAAGAGTAAAAGGAAGTAAAAGAGATGTTTCGGTCAACATTTTCCTTTGAAATGAGTTAACTGCAGCATGAGCAAACATACATGTGAAGGCATGTGCTCATGTGCCCCTTGCCCACAGTGCTTCTGTGCTGGTATTCCCTCTGAACGTATTTCCAAATCTCCATGTCATTGAATGTACCAGAGACTCAGCGAGAGTCTTTATCTGGTACATGGGAAGTAGTTGTTAATTGAAAGGTTAGAGTACCCTGAAGTCCTCCCATAAGCCTGTGAAACAAATTTGTGAAAACAAAGGCCTTTGATTGCTCCTGGTTGGGTAAGCTCGCTCTTAATTGCCAACATGGCCCTTCCATCATTCATTTCCCTTTGGGCATATTATCCAGTTTGCTATATTTTATAGTTTGATTATGCCTAATAACTGTTTCAAATGAATAATCGAATAGGCAAAATCATCTTTCCAAGTGCATGTCTTTATTCTGGAAGCCGAGTCTTTTCCCATTAGCTACACTGAGACAAGCTGCCCCTGGCAAAGGGTTCTCAAATTCCCTGCCTTCCAGCCCATGTGCTCCTGTGCTGAGTGACAACGGGAAGTAAGTGCCTCTTCACTATGGCTTCATCTGATAAATGATGACCTGAGAGCAACAGAAATCCAAGGGTTTGTAGTTACTCATTTCTTCGGGGTTTAAAAAAATTACTTTTAATGAAAAGTAAAGAATTTCTTTTTCTTTTTGTGTATGTCTATGCATCTCTGCTCACTGTTATTGCATGTATGGAGGCCAGAGGTCAATGTAGATTGTCATTCTCAAATTGTTCTCTGCCTGAGTATTTATTTATTTATTAAAAATTACCACCTCCTCCCCTCCTCCCATTTCCCTCCCCCTCCCCCCACTTCCCTCTCTCCCTCCTCCATTCCAAAGAGCAGTCAGGGTTTCCTGCCCTGTGGAAAGTCTAAGGTCCTCCTCCCTCTATTGAGGTCTAGGAAGGTGAGCATCCAAACAGACTAGGCTCCCACAAAGCCAGT
>LOEQ01000768.1:239422-258980 GCA_001685075.1 Bramus lutescens | reverse complement strand
CACAGGAGACCACTTCCTAAATATAACCCCAGCAGCACAGACACTGAGAGAAACAATTAATAAATTGGACCTCCTGAAATTGAAAACCTTCTGTAAAGCAAAGGGCACGGTCAACAAGACAAAATGGCAGCCTTACAGAATGGGAAAAGATCTTCACCAAACCCACATCAGATAGAGGGCTGATTTCCAAAATGTACAAAGAACTCAAGAAATTGGTCACCAGAAGAACAAATAATCCAATAAAAAATGGAGTACAGACCTTAACAGAGAACTCTCAATAGAGGAATTTTAAATGACTGAAAAACATTTAAGGAAATGCTCAACACCCTTAGTCATCAGAGAAATGCAAATCAAAACAACTCTGAGAGTCCATCTTATACTTGTAAGAATGGCCAAAATCAAAAACACTGATGACAACCTATGGTAGAGAGGTTATGGGGTAAAGGGAACACTCCCGCATTGCTTGTGGGAATGCAAGCTGGTACAGCCCCTCTGGATATCAGTGTGGTGATTTCTCAGAAAATAAGGAAACAACCTTCCTCAAGACCCAGCAATACCACTTTTGAGTTTATATCCAAAGTATGCTCAATCATGTCACAAAAACATGTGCTCAACTATTTTCTTAGCAGCATTGTTTGTCATAATCAGAATGTGGAAACAACTTAAATGCCCCTTGATCAAAGAATGGCTAAGGAAAACGTGGTACATTTACACAGTGGAGTACTATACAGCAGAAAAATATAACAACATCTTGAAATTTGCAGGCAAATAGATAGAGCTAGAAAACATTTTGAGTGAGGTAACCCAGACCCAGAAAGACAATTATCATATGTACTAACTTATAAGTGGTTTTTAAACTTAAAGCAAAGAAAACCAGCCTACAAACCACAATCCTAGAGAACCTAGACAACAACAAGGACCCTAAGAGAGGCTTACATAGATCTATTCTACATGGGAAGTAGAAAAAGACAAGATCTCATGAGTAAATTGGGAGCATGGGGACCATGGGAGAGGGTTGAAGGGGAGGAGCAGGGCAGAGAGGGGAGCAGAGAAAAATATAGAGCTCAATTAAAAATCAATAAAACAAAACAAAATACATCTAGGGACTAGAGAGATGGCTCAGCATCCATGAGCACTTGATGCTTTTACAAAGGATCCAGTTTCAGATCCAAGCACCCAGCGTTGATGGTTCACAACTGCCCGTAACTTTGGTTCTATTTCCAATTCGTCAGTAAAGCAATGGGAGTGGGACTCTGGGAAGAACCATGATTGCTAAAAACCCCCAGTCAGCAACATGGTGCCTTCAACCTACATCACAGTCTAAAGAACTCAAGAAGTTTGGGGTGTTGGGTATATCTTTCTCAATGGATATTGACAGCAGTCTTCAGAATTCAGAAAGGACAGAGAGATAGAGCTGCTTATTTATTTAAGGTTTCGCAGCTAGGAATTTACCATAAATGTCAGAGTGGAGCTCGGGTCTGTAACATTGATTTTCTTCTTCCTAGCCTGATGCTCCTTAAGAATCCTGAATAATAATTACACTTAATAGCAGGAGAAAAATCTAATTAAAGGAGGCAGAGTTAAGTGAGGTAACAGACCCACAAGATGTGGTTAAGCCAGGGAGAGGCAGTGTCAAGAAGATAGCAGTGATAAGAATGCCAATTTCCCGGGAGGGTCAGGGACTGTCAACCTCATAAGCCCATTCTGATGCTATCCACTACTAGTCACTGACATTAGTATTTCACCAGCATGCCGAGGACTGTTAGGTAATTACAAACACAGGCTAACCCCTGGAAAATAAATTTGAGAGTCTTGGAAGGTGTCACTAAAGTTCTTCTCTGAATATAGCGTTATAAAAACCAAATAAAGTCGCTCAGTATGCGCCACAATGATGCATATTTGTCTGAAGGTGACCACAGTCTATAAAATAAAATAACACTCCTCAGGAAAGTCAACCTTTCTATTTGCCCCCTAACCTACTATTCTAGGTCAGAATCTTAACGCTCAACAGTCAGGTGGTCTTCATTCAGCAAGCCACACCTTCTGCTATGCTCCAAGAGAGGTACTTGGACATTCAGGTGCCCTCAGCATTGCACCAAGTACCAAAAAGTAGCTGAAAAAAAATCTTTTAATTTGTTTATTGTTTTGATTTGATTTAAAGGCATAGTTTTGTTTCTGATTTTATCAAGACAATGTTTTACTGCCTAGTCAGGCTGGTCTCATCCCTGTGGTAATTATTCTGAATGCTGGAATTATCCGTGCCTATTAAAAGCATCAGTTAGTTGGGTTTACATAGTGATGACATTAATAATGCTGTTTGTCTGTGCCTGTGCGTTAGTCACTTTATATTGAGTCAAGTGCAGATAGGAAAACTATTGATACCCTTTTAACATGCAGAATTAAGTATCACTTTTATTTTTAAAGTACCAAGTCTTAACCATGTCAAGTATCATCAGAACTCATTTCTTGACAGAGTGTTTTACGTATTTACCTATAAGTCTGTTTGTAAAGTGTAACTGTTCATTCTCCTAACCAAAGACATTTGTCTCTCTGGTGCCGTGAACCACAATTGTCTGCATAAAAATGAGGTGTAAGCTTAAGACAAGTGTTCCATCCCTTGCTACAACTGAACTCACTGGAAAGCTCAGAGATCCGAGGGTCTAGCTGGACCTCATCACTAAGAAGAATGCAAGCCAGGATTTCTGGCTCAGGACTAGAATGGGACCGATATTAAAGCTCCCTGTATTATCTCGGTGTGCAGATCCAATGGTGGACCACTGGCTTCTAACAAGCCCTGTTCTCTACTCCCCATTTACAAGTTAGAAAAGCTGTTTTGTGTTCTGTTCTGTTTGCATGACAGCACATTATTGCCTGCATGAAGGAGATTCATCACTTGAGACAGAAGCAGAGAGAAAAGTCTTGAGAGGAAAGGAAAGCAGAGGTTTAATTGAATGACCTGGCACACCACCCTGGGATGAGACTCCCAATGTCAGCTGCATAAAGAATAGGACCTATTGCCCAATTCCTTTGATTGCTTGGATCATATTTTCATGGTTCAGTTCTGTTCCTTAATGTCAGTACTACAGTGGCAGCAGACATTGAACTCGATGGTCGTACTTAGGCCCGTAGATGGGATCAGTCCTGGAGTCCCTGGCGCGATTCCTTCTCTAGGCTGTGTTATGACTGCAGAGAGCATGGTTGACCCACACCTTCATAGCTGAGGGAATTAAGTATTCTTTATTCAACCCAGACAGAAAGGTATTATGAGCAATCACTAAAGGGCACATACTTTACATAATGTTTTCAGTGGATGATGAAGTTTTGGTTGATGACAGCTAATTACCAAAAAGCGATAGACTAGTTAGATAGCTAGCCCATGACATCATTAATAAGAATCATTAATGAAATTATGACTATATTAAAACAGCCATATATAATATAAAATATTTCATGTTATACCCTTACTGTGATGTGTAAGAGTTGAGTAGGTGGAGCAATAAATGCAGTATTTGTGTGGTAATGTCAAACAATTTCCCATATTGTTCCTTACCCAGGAACCCTACTCTGCTCATTGTATTTCTGTGTCTTTTCTTCCTATGTTTCGATATATAATATCAAAACTCCCTACGTTTTGATAGCTAATCTTCTCCTAGTGTCATTTTCTTGAAGCCCATAGTAATTATAAGCCAAATGTTACAAAGAGCTTAGAATTGCAGTAACAATATGAACATTTTCCAATAACTTTCCATACATTTAAAATGAGTAAGAAACTCCCTGAGTGTCCAATATTGTACAGATGTGGGCAGTTGTTGATCATTGGCTCAAAGGAGTCATCGGCACCAACCACCTCGTCCGAGAATCAGTTTCAACTTGAATCACAAAAGTGATACATCACCGTAGTGATACAGTTATATACAAATGATGCATCACTTTATCAATACAGAAATAAATACATCCTGCTGACTACAGGTGAAAACAGTGCTATCAAAATGGGTGAGCAAGACAGATCCTGGAACACTCTTTCAGGGAATAATTTGTAATATGCATGAAATCAGTGTTCATAGTTGTGATGTTTATTTATTCTTTATTTTCTCTCCTAAAATCAGTGCACAATATTAAGATACTCATTAACCAGGGAATCCTCGTCCGTGTTCTCTGTACTAGCGAAGTATGGCATGCTAGAGCAAGGATGACATCAGGCCAGTGTCCCTCTAGACTTTCTCCTTAGACCTTGAGCCACAGTGATAGTTTTGTCTCCTTTGCTGTGATAAAATAGCCCAACCAAAAGCAAGTTTATTTCAGCTTTCATGCCCAAGTTATAGCCCATCACATGGTGAATGGAAACTTGAAACCACTAGTCACATCCACAGCCAGCAGAAGAGAGAACATGCGTGCATGTTTAAAATTAGGAGTTTTCTATAGTCTACTAAAATCCAGGGCCCCAAATCAGAGGATGGTGCCTCCAGCTCTCAGCCTGGGCCTTTCAACGTCACTTTAGACATTCTAGGCATTCTCCCACATGCAGGTCCATAGGGCAGGCTGACCTAGACAATCCTTCTGCGAGACTTTCTTCTCAGGTGATTCCAGGTTGCGTCAATTGGGCAATGAATGAACTATCACAACAGGCAACCTCTTCAAGTCTGAATCTGACAGTGATTTTAATTCCTAACTCCATCTGATTTATAATTCACTTTAATCCACTCAGTCTGTAAACCACACTCCTGGTCTGCTTGAGCTTTAGAACCACACAATCCTATTACAATATGCCTGAGTCACTAACTTGCTAGCTCCTTATGGTGAATGCCTTCCTCCATCATTTTCCTTTCTAGGTGAATCTTTGCAGAAGTTCTAGAACACTGATGAGTGAAGACACAATGCCCTAGTCAGCATCTTTGTTGGATGGAATCCTTTCTCACTATGCAGAAAAGGGAAGAAAAGTAGACTTGATCAGAGCAGTTCCTAGAATGATATCACCCGGCCCCTCTGACTTTCATCTTTTGTTCATGGGGAGGTGGGATCCAGACCATTGGAACTGTGACCAGACTTAATACCCCTTCCCTTCACCAAAGTCCATTATCATTCATTCTTTTATTTTTCTCAATACTCTGAGAAAAATCCAGAAGCAAGTGAGTCTCACAATACTGACAAGAAAGGGCAAAGTTTGTGAGCTGACATTTAAACTCAAGAGATGTACTGATCAGGCCTCAGCATAAAGGCACACAACAGGCTTGGGGGCAGGAGAGGTAGACCCAAAGGCCACATCCAAACACACAGAAAGGTTACTTAATTATAAGGAAGCTGGAGTCTGACCAAGACAGTAGGCTTGTTTCTGTATGACCGTCCTGCAAACCACAATCCTGTATAACAACAGGAAAGGAGCAAGACCTTTCTTGGGCGAGCATGTGGCTCACGTCTCTCCCTTGTGTCAACTGAGGTTGGAGTGGCTTCCTTCTGTCATTATGGTCATCACCAGTTTCACAGACATGAGGGTCCCTCCTCTTCTCAGCCATCTCTAAAGGCAGAACAATATCAAGGATCATTTCAGGCATCCCAGGTGACATCCTGCCTCCTGCTCAGAAGCAGGCTGACAGGCCACGTGCAGACACAGCGCTGGGTTTTTAGCTTCCACATTCTTGATATTTAAGATATTATGACAGCTCCCCTAAAATACTGAAAACTGAGCGAAGCCTCATTTTCCCCCTACCAGTGATCATCTGCACAGACCCCGTTCAGCCAAACGTAAAGTAGAAAGGTAACAAAACTCATGTTACAGAAATCACGGAAAGTAAGAAGGAAACCTGGGATTTCCTTTATGGTCAGCTCTGCGTAGCAATCGCTCTGTCCTTTATCATGGTGATATCATTTGCAAATAGTGAAAAATGCACACACTTTTAAAAAACATTTGGGGAGAAGACAGAAAACGCAGCTACAGAAGCTGAAGCACCTCCAAGCTGGCCAAATATCCTGAGTTATGAGTGCTGGGGGTTTCTCCAGAGAAATGAGCTAGCTGCCCTGCCTCTGTATCTCCGCCATCAGTACTGTTTGTATTTATTTTGCAGGAAAAGTCTGTCTAGAGCCTGCATGAAGAACGGTGGGGACAGTCTAGAATGGAAGCTCAGATCCTGCTTCTTACACCATGCCTCTCATCGAGACACGTGTCTTCCACCCAAGACTATACTGCAAGAAAACCCACCCATCCGTTTTAGAACTGTCTGAAGCCTAAACGGTTGATGTGGCCCCTTTAAGCTGAACACTGTCAGATCTTAAAATACACAGTATCTGAGTATTTATGAGCTCCCCAGTTAATAAATGCATATCTCTTCCATATTTATAGGGTTCCTGGCTTCCACAGAGGCTGCGGTTCAGCACACAAAAGGTTTCTTCAGCCACACAGTTTTCAGTAGTTTACTAAACTTTGTGATGTTTCAATGTTTCAGCAAAATCACAGCTTTGTTGCCCTAGGATACTCAATGGAAACCTAAAGCTGATTAAACCACAGTGATTGGCTTTAAAGGGAGAAACTCAGACTTTTCTTTATGTATCTTTCAAAACAGACTGTTCTTCATTAGAACAATCTTGGTGATGACACTTGTTTTAATTTTGCTATGCATATATTTACAAAGTTGTTTTCTACATTTAGAAATCATGAAAATGAGGCCAAGAAGTCTCAGAGTGAAATACAACCCACAGCTTGTATGAATGTCAAAGCCTCTAAGACTCAGACTCAACCCTGAAGGGACAAATGGGGAATCGGTGTGCCAACCATGTAGAAAGCCTGCCCACATTGGCATCTGCGTGAGCCACACAGATTTCTGAAGAAGACACAAAACTTACATCCGCCAGCAGAGACTGAGCAACCATCATTACCATTAGTGTCTTAACCAATTTTAAAAATTACATCTGACAGGATATCTGGGACAATATTTCGCCTTGATATTATTAAAACCAAAACAAACCAAGAAGAGAAAATGTGGAGAAATCCAATACTACTTGAAGCAGAGTAAAATGCTAACCCCATAAAAGTGATCTTCTGAAGAAATAAAAGAAAAACATCTATAACTATGGCATAAGGGTGAGGGTGCTGAGAATGGGAAATAAAGGAAAAGGTTTTTTGGAAATTTAAAATACAGTGGCTAAGGTTTTAATTCCTTTGACAAAAAGTTTGAAAATGAGCCAGGTGGCAGTGGCACACAACTTTACTCCCAGCACTTGGGACACAGAGGCAGGAGGATCTCTGTGAGTTCAAGGCCAGCCTGGTCTACAGAGCTAGTTTCAGAACAGGATCCAAAGCTACAGAGAAAACCTGTCTCAAAACACCAAAAAAATAAAGTATGAAAATAAAATGAGACAATATCTAGGAACTAACAAAGATGGAGATAAAAGGAGAAAAAGGAATAGCCTTGCACAAGACCCAGAAGAAGACAAAATAGTCAACTAATAAACCCTGTCTACCCTCAAAGTGGAGAGCATTGGTCACAAGTACAGGAAATACACTAATAGAACACAGTGTATTTTCCAGGCCTTGGGGCACAAGATGTGAACAGTGGAGACTCTAAACTGTGCCGACAACTTCACTACCTCTACAGCGAAACTAGACTCTGCCAATCACTCAAGGGCTCATAATTTTCTGAGTTTGGCCCCATTCCCCTGGACTCACATCAACTCCTGTCTCTGCCATGCTTACATGATTCCCTTCTTAGTTATTTTTCTTCTGCGGTGAAGAGAGAGGCCCAAGGCAATTTATAGAAGAAACAGCTTATTTGTGACTGATGGTTTCAGAGTTAGATCCATGATCTTTAGGCAGGGAGAAAGTCAGCAGGCAGGCAGGCAGGGCTCTGAAGCACTTTCTGAGAGCTTATGTCTGACCCGCAAACATGAGGCAGAAGGGCGTGAAAGCTGAAATCTCAAAGCCCATCCTCAGTGACATACCTTCTCCAACAAGGCCTAATCCTTCCCAAACAATTCCATCAAATATGAGCCTATGGAGGTCATTCTTATCCAAACCACCTCAGCTCTCATTCTTGAGCAGAAGGACTTACTCTAGCTAGACTTTGGTTCCCAGCTGCTCTTGTTTAAGGTACCTACTAGACTCCTACAGGTGCAAACACTTCTGTCTTCTAAGGGCCTTGGGGTAAGCAGCCGCCTGCCCCTTCTTTGCACCGCTTACCTTTGCTTGATGCGACTTTCGAGATTTCTAGCTTCTCCTAATGCACATTGGTCTTGTTTCCTTTATGTCCTACAGCCAGTCATCTCCTTCCCTCCCATTGCTCACATGTGACTTTTCCCCTCACTGGCTCCCATGCTTGCCTCTCCTGTTTCATCTGTAACTTTCTCTTGTAAACCCCCATCCTCCTGCTTCTTGGTTAGCATGCGCTCTATTTGCATTTGATCCCACCCTGCAGAGCTTGTTTTCGCCTCTTTTATGTCCTCCCATTATATTCTTAACACTGTATGTCCTTCCCGATAAAAATTTTACATTAAAACACAGATTGTGAAGTGCAAAACAGTAGGCATTCAAAAATATTGAATCAAGGTTAAAAAAAAATCAGTGACAGAAATTATCCTCATGACCTGCCTAACCACAGGTTCTTGGCCCCAGTAAGTGTGCCAGGCATGGGCTTTTGTGGGAGGTCCTTCTGTCTGTGTGTTGCTTTTATTGGTTAATGAATAAAGAATTGCTTTGAGCCTATGGCAGGGAAGAACAGAAATAGGCAGGGAAAGCTAGGCTGTTTGCTGGGAGAAGAATGATGGGTGGAGTTAGAGAAAAGCCATGGAGCCACTGGAGACAAACGCTGGAAACTTTACTGGGTAAGCCACAGCTACATGGCAATATACAGATTAATAGAAATGGGTTAAATTAATGTAAGAGTTAGCCAATAAGGAGCTAGAGCTAATGGGACAAGCAGTAATTTAATTAATACAGTTTCTGTGTGGTTNTGCTTTGAGCCTATGGCAGGGAAGAACAGAAATAGGCAGGGAAAGCTAGGCTGTTTGCTGGGAGAAGAATGATGGGTGGAGTTAGAGAAAAGCCATGGAGCCACTGGAGACAAACGCTGGAAACTTTACTGGGTAAGCCACAGCTACATGGCAATATACAGATTAATAGAAATGGGTTAAATTAATGTAAGAGTTAGCCAATAAGGAGCTAGAGCTAATGGGACAAGCAGTAATTTAATTAATACAGTTTCTGTGTGGTTATTTCAGGGCTGAGCAGTCAGGAACAAAACAAGCAGCCTCCTTACAACAGGCATTAGCTTGGGAATTGGGCCTTAAATCTAACCAGAAAGTGATTGGTTACTCCCTTGACAGTCAGGCTACTGTTGCACCAATGGGCATATTTTTCCAGGTTGGCCATTCTTACAGCTTCTAGAGTTCACAGCTGGGTGAGGTCAACAATTTATTTCCTGCAATTAAATAATTCATGCATACTGGAGCCAAAGCAATCCAGTTGTTGTGGGTGGAATGAAGCCCCTAAGCTGAAAGTGTCTCATTGTGTGTTCCTTCATTTTCCTGTGTTAGGACGCCTGTGGACAGCTGTAATCCTTGAGTACGTGTATGCAAACTCCCAGACTTCTCCTTAAGTTGAATAAGAAGAAAGCTATGACCTCTCCCCTCCTATCCTTTGCTCATAATAAGCGCATGTTAAAGAGCTGAGGAACCCCAGTTCTGTAAACATGGCTCTTATCAGATTTCCACCAATGCCATGACCAAGCCTGGCTCTCTGTGGGGATTCTGAGCTCCCACCTTACCTGCTGAGAAGCTATCAATCCCACTTTCTGATGGACAACTTTTGATAGCTTTCCCACACTGCTCATGTATGTTACTCCCTTCTATTTAAAGGCTGTCTGTATGGTCACCTTCATTGCCTTCTCTCGAAACTAATTTTGTCATATAATGGAAAAGAAAAATTATGACCTGTTTCATCCTGGCACTGAGAAAAGGCAATTTCCAGGGTGTTCTTTCTAGCCCTTTGGAGGTTCCCTTTGTTATTGTTTGGAATTTATTTTGAAGCAGTGGTTTCCAGTCGAGAAATTGAAGTCCTCTCTTTTCACATCCCCCAGTGACATCAAGAGCTGAGTGAGGAATTTCTGCAGCCCATTCCTGTTTAGCTGGAAGCTAGTTCTTACTCTGGGGCATTAGAAGTGTCCAGCATCTTTTCATGCTTAAACATTTTTATCGTTGTGGTTGCTTTTACTTCTCCTTTCCAGAACAGCAGAAGTTAGTGTCATCTCTTCCCAGTTAAATGCTGTAAAAGCAAAGCCCTGAGTAGCACAAAATATTAGGTAAGAAAACTGTGCTTTTCTGGTTTTGGAAATTCCCCTTCTTTGCACACTGCTGACCTGCTTGGAGCTGTCTCCTTTTCCATTTTCTGCTTCCACAGATGAAGTCCCTGTGGCCCCTATCACATGAGCAGTGAAGCCCTTGTAAAAGTAAACACATTTTAAAATATTGTTTTATAAATATGAATGAATGATATTTCATGGTGAGTGAGAAAGGAGATTTCACCTCTGTGGGTATCAAATTTGAATAGTTTTACAATAAAATTGTTACTAATCAGGGTTGTAATTCTGATTTTACAAGTATTTGAATAATTTTTATTCTTATGTTAATTTTTCCATTTTTTGATAATACTTGGCAAAATAAAGCAAATTCGGTCATCATTTCACTATCAACTGCAAAATTCTTGTTAAAGAAGCACAGTACAAGACATGTGAGTACATGCCTGTAATCTTAGCACTCGCTGTTGGCAGGAGGTTGTCAATGAGGCTAGCCTGGGCTACATAGCAAGCTCCTGTCTCCACAAGAAGAGGCGCAGCAGAGGAAGAGAAACATGAGTCATAAAGATATGCCTTTCTGTGTGTTGCTTCTCTCTCGTGTGTGCCTGTGGGGGTTGCATATCGAGTTCACTCCAGGGCTATGAACATACTGGCAAGCCCTTGACTACTAACCTCTATGTGCAGATCTTTTCTCTTTTCATTTTGAAGCAGGTCACCACGTTTCCCAGCCTTGAGCTCACTCTGTTGACCAGGATGACCTTAAACATGCTATCCTCCTGCCTCAGCATCCGGAACAGTTGGGTCGACAGCCCTATGCCCATGGGTTTGGCTTCTTTTTGTCTCTGCTTTAAGAAGGCTTTGCAAATTACTGGGATATTGGATGCAAACCGAAAAATAGTGTAAATGCATTTGGTTGCAAACAATCATACAGGAACCAGTGTTTTCAAATTTTAAAAATTCTAAGGAGGAAGGGTGTGTGACTTTTGAATGAGAGTTTGGATCACCAAGCATGGGTTTAAGCGTCTGCATGCTTACAGGAGGGGAGAGCAGTGGGTAAGCCTGAAATCTGGGACTATTTCTTGTCCGTGCAATGATTGAACACTTGGCCAGGCAGTGGTGGTGCACGCCTTTAATCCCAGCACTTGGGAGTAAGAGGTAGGCAGATCTCTGTGAGTTCGAGGCCAGTCTGGTCTACAGAGTGAGTTCTAAGACAGGCTCCTGAGCTACAAAGAATCAAAAAATCAAAACAAAAAAGGTTTGAACACAATTATGCTTTCCCCTTAACCACTCATTTGCAGTAATTTCTTCAACTGATGTTCACACATGTTCAAGCAAACATGGACAAAGCTAATCTACAGTTACTTGGCTTAGAAAATGAAAGAGGCAACTTCCCCAGTGGAACACAGCTTGAGGAAGTGTCAGCTAACACTCACTGCCTATGACAATTGTCTACTATTCAATTCCAAAAGCATGACATGTACACCAAATTAACATCAAAGTATGTGTACATTTCTATGGTGTGTGCTTAGGTTTATGTTCCTACACAGGCTTTTGAAATTGGTAATGGTTTGGTAAGTTCAATTACCTAAGTGACCATAGGTCTGATTTTTCATAAGTACTCAGATGCAGAGACCACATATTGCTCAGTATGCTTCCCTGAGGGAAAGTCTGAGGGAAAAGTGCCAAAGGATAGAAATCAAAACAACCAGCATTGTGGCTAGTCTTGAATGGGTGCACTGCAGACAACAGGGAATCTAGTGATGTGGGATTCCTCTCTGTATGCTGTGAATACCATTGGTTAATAAAGAAACTGGCTTGGCCTGATAGGGTACAATAGAGCTAGGTGGGGAAAACTAAACCGAATGCTGGGAGAAAAAAGGCAGAATGAGTAGAAGCCATGTAGCCCTATCAGAGACAGACACCAGAACTTTACCCGGTAAGCCACAGCCTCATGGCAATACAGAGATTAATGGAGATGGGTTAAATTAATATGTAAGAGTTAGCCAATAAGAAGCTAGAGNGTATGCTGTGAATACCATTGGTTAATAAAGAAACTGGCTTGGCCTGATAGGGTACAATAGAGCTAGGTGGGGAAAACTAAACCGAATGCTGGGAGAAAAAAGGCAGAATGAGTAGAAGCCATGTAGCCCTATCAGAGACAGACACCAGAACTTTACCCGGTAAGCCACAGCCTCATGGCAATACAGAGATTAATGGAGATGGGTTAAATTAATATGTAAGAGTTAGCCAATAAGAAGCTAGAGCTAATGGGCCAAGCAGTGATTTAAATAATATAGTTTCTGTGTGTTGTTTGCAGGACCAGGAAGGAAAGAAACCTTCTACAACAATCTAGATAATGGTAAACTCAGAAGGGAGAAAAGTGATGACTAGGTTGACATGTGGGAAGATCACTCTGGCAGAAGCATCAAGGCTGGATGCAGTCAAGATCAAGGGTATGAAGACACTAAATTGCTGCTGGCAGCATTTGGTGTTGAAATGACAGAGACCTGAGTTTAGACAAGGCAGTCATGTCCTTTCTGGATAGACCCAGAAGAAGAAACAGAAGTCTCCTCATTGTTAAAGGTTTACGAAGAAAAGGAAAGGGATGAATTCTGCCTTAGGTTATACACGTGAAACACCAGGCATCATTCACTGATAAAGAAAGCCTAACCTCTGTGTAAGGTGATTTCTGATAAGTCATCTTCCACACAGAGATGAGCAGTCAGAAGCATTGATGATCTGTTGCTTGCTCAGAGTCATGCACGGACAACTGGTGTGCTCAGGGTACAAACCAGGGCACTGTGAGGACATGCTGCAAGCATCTCTCCTCCAACTCTGCCCACATGCCCACTTCCTTGATAACTGAGCAGCTAGGATGTAGGTTGGATTCCACGGTGTACATTGCCTGTTAGGAATGCACTGTGACATGCCTGAGTGACAGGTTCAACAGTGTCTTAGGAGACAGGGCAGGACATCACCACAGACAGCTCACACTAAGAGAAGCTACAAACGCATACCGTCCAGCCCCCTCCATGGGCCACACCCCTACTCATCAAGAAGACCTATAACTTCCCACAAGCTTCTTCCAGACATTGACAGGTCTCTCCTACAGCCTCACATCAGCCCACGCCTAGAGAATAAAGTCAGAGAGCCACAACAACGCTAGCCAGCAAGAGGTATGTGGAGAATAGACAAAGAGGACTGGAAACTCAAACTTGGGCCAATCCACAAGTAGCTCTATGGAGAACCTCCTGTTATTGATATTTTAAGACCCACAGCTTGTTTGCATTAAGAATCAAAGATTAAAAAGAGCTCACTCACTGTTCTATCCTGGATGCTAACCTGCAGCAGCACAAGGCCATTCTGGTCATTGTCGTTGATCTTCGATCTTACAGGCTGGGCTCCATAGCATCCTTTCTGCCTCTGCGTCCATAAGGCTGTGTTACTATAATTGGGATATCTTAAAGAATGATATTTCCTATCAATATTTGTAAAGGAAAACCTAGAAAGACACTAAGGAAATTTATAGTATCTGGCACTTACATAAAAATACATAAAGACTATCTAGGGGCTAGGGAGATGGGTCAATAGTTAAGAGCTCAACTTCTTTTTCCAGAGGCCTCAGGTTCAATTCCCAGCACTCACGTGGTGTCTCATTACAGTCTGTAACTCCAGTTCCGGAGGATCTGATGCTTGCTTCTGGCCTCAGTGGCAACTTCATGCATATGGAGCACAGACATACATGCACATATAGAGCACAGACGTATATGCACATATGGAACACATACATGCACACATGGGGCACAGACATACATGCATATATGGAACACAGACATACACACACATATGGAGCACAGACATACATGCAGGCAAGGCACCCATACACTTAAGGTAAAGCAACAATAGGAAAGAAAATCTAGAGGGCATTTGTTTAAAAATGACACGTGTTTGTATTTTTCCTGGTAATGCATGAATTTTACTTTCCCCACCAATATTAAGCATCCTAATTACGGGCTTTTAAATTTGAAAAGTGGAATTTCCAATATAAATTAATATGTTGAAGAGAACAGCCTGCTTGAAAGAACGGAACAGGCAATTTTATTTTTTTTCTGAATATGGAGACAAAAATCTAGGAACATTGCTAGAGATTGATAATGAGTAGTAATCATTTTCTCTGCACTTTGTGTAATTTTCCCTACTAGAAGAACATCTCGAACTCTACTGGAAATGTTAAATTTTCTCTGTGAGTTGAAGAAAGACGTTCACTTTGCAAGTTTGTTCCAAGTGTTTAAATGCTGATTTCAGGAATAATAAATGTGATGGCTTTCCGAGACTCTGGACACGGGCCGAACAATGTCCATGGAAAGCAGTTAACCCTGGGGGGGGGNGGCAGTGAAGCTGAGTCTCTCCCCCCAGCTGGGCTAACCCTTGGAGGACGGTGAAGCTGAAGCATCTCTCCCCAAGCTGGGCATCAGGCACCTAACAGTGTCGTAACTCACACCTGTATCCAGAGTTCAGGAGGCTGAGGAAAGAGGGCTGCTGTGAGCCAGCCTCAGCCCAGCCCTCCCTGAAGGGCATATTACTGTAATGACTATAATTAACCTGTCTGCTCTAGCTCTGTGGCTTCGTTTTGAGACTTTCTACTGTTGATCTCTTTTAAATCAGTTTGTCTACATTTTTACTTAAAATCAGAATTCTGTGTATTTCTTGGTATCTCTAAATGGGTGAGTTTACTCCCCCCTGCCCCACTGTATGCCTTGATTAACTGAGCCTAGTATTTTAGTTCAGGTGATTTCTGCGGCCATGCTGACCAGTCTCTGTCTTCTGATAAACAGCTTCACTCAAACCAGGCCTTCTTGCTTTGTGTTTCAGAAACTGCATTCAAACTTGGTGTGGTCTCTCCTCCTTCCTCTAGATGACCTGTCCTTCATCTGGGTATGAAGACAAGCCTTTCTTTCCTTTCTTGGCCTGAGGTAGGGGTTTCCTCCTTCCTATAGATTAGAAATTTTTCTCCCAATGCAACAGTTCAAGAGAAACTTTAAGGAGCTGTAAGCTCAAATGCATGTGTCATGAACCAACTTATCTATCTATCCCTTACACCACAGGCTGGCCTAATGCTTTGCTAGATGCTTCATTAAAAACAAAGGAGGAAAGCCTAGCAAATACACCCTCCATGGCATCACATTGCGTAAACCAACAGCTACACTAGATTCTTATGACCCGAGTCTTTACTGCCTACCGAGCAATGCTCAGCACTGACAGCCAGTGGGAACCCCCATTAGGCTCCTTACCTGCAAATTCCTTGTATTCTCCCAATTCTTCTTGCTCTGACCAAATACCTGACCGATCATGGTCAGGGAAGAAGGGCTCATTTTGGCTTAGATGTTGAGTGGATAGAGTGCATCATGGCAAGGAAGGCCTAGTGACAGAAGCTGGAGGGGCTGGTCACATTGCAGCCAGGAAGTATAATATGAACAGAATGTGTGGCTAGGCTAAACACTTCAAGGTCTGTCCCAAGTGACTCACTTCCTCCAGCAAGGATCCACCTTCCAAAGGCTCCACAACCTTCTAAAGCGGCACCAACCAGCTGGGAACCAAGTGTCCCAACGCGTGATTGTGGGGGACATTTACATCCAAACCACAGCAAACGCTATGTCTTCACACTTCTGCCCTCATTTCTGGTTTATGAGTGAGCACCAGTTGGGTTGGAGGATGCGAGTGGAAAACCACAGCCCTTCCTGCTTCCCCATAAGCCTGGCTCCTCGGTTTAAATGGGCCCCTGCTAGCTCACTACGTTCCTGCCCTTCCTTACTTGGCGTCTCTTGTGAGAGCAGAAAGAAAGCCCAAGTGCAGGTGGGGTTGCTCTGCCCCCCTTTCCTATCCCAGAGGAGCATAGTTCTCCACCAGCTGTGATTTCTGGCCCCACCGCAATGTTCTCCAATGGCGTCCCTGTCATACCCGGTACTTGTGGGGCTCTGAAGGTCTCACGTCACACTGATAATTTCAGAGCTTTGTGATAAGCATTGCTGACTTCATTTTTTCCTTTTCAAGGACCATTAAATTAGCTGCTTGCTTGTGGGGGGACTGCCGTTTCATATAGACACGTTTATTTTTCCTTCCTTTATATGGTGTGTATGAGTGCATGTGTGTGTGTGTGTGTGTGTGCGCGCGTGCTCGCATGCCTGTTTGCATCTTCTTTTGTGAGGGGAACATTGTGGGACTACACATGTGCCTCTATGTGTATCTATAGGTCAGAGGTTGATGTCTGGCTTTCTCCTCAATCACCTTCTTCTTGGTAGAATTCTCCAATTTGTTTTTAATCTAGCCAGCCAGTTTACCCAGGCTCACCCAGAGGATCCCAGGTCTATCCAGTATTCCCAGGCTCGCTCAGGGGCTCCCATGTTTCCGCTTCTGCAGTTCTGGCTGCCATGCCTACCAGCTTTTATATAGGTGCAGGCTCTGAATTTATGCTTCTTGTGCTTATACAGCAAACACTCCATGCACCAAGTCCTCTCTCAACTGCCTGTTGGTCTCCCCCATCCCACGGGGAGGAGGAAGGCCTGCTTCTGTTCTGTGCCCAACGCCCACCAGTAGGGGAACCAGCAAGAAATTATGCTGAAAAGCCAAAGGTTCAATCAGTGAGTTGCAATAGTTCACTCTTTTGCTTTCCCTAGCTTTCTGTTTGATTTTAGAGTTCATTTGTCAGTTTGTTGGTTTCCCTTTGAAACTATAGCTTATTGGGGAGAGCTTTGATCTCTATCTCCTCTTTATTTTCCAGAAAGTTTCAGAGAGTAAAAGAAATGGCTTTAAAACGTTTCCATTTTTATTATCTTACTCTCCTTCCTTTTTGAGGTATTTTGTATTACTTCCTATTCTCTGAATCACAGGATGCTTTTCTTACAAAGACCATTTTAACATGGTTTTCTCTTTATCCAAAAAATATTCTTAAAGAAACCTCTGGTTTTTCTCTGCCTGCTCATTTCAACTCACCAGATGCAGCTTCAGGTTTGCATTTCCGAGGTCTGCTTTTTTTTTTTAAAGTATAATGTTTGACCTTGTAGCTAAGTCTCTAGCATATTATAGTACTGGATGGTGGGGAGAAGGTGGGCTCCTCTACAACCTAATCTAGTGCATAGGTGTAATCTTAAAATACATAACCTTCCATGTCCCTGACTCCAAAGTATGCATGTGTGTTTGTATGCATGTTATGATAGTCACTTGATGAAAACATTAAATTGGATTAAATTGGCATCATAAAATGAATATTCACCATAAACGTTCAGTACAGCTCATGGATATTGCTTGATGGTGTTTTTTTCTGCCAACTGGTTCTCTGAGCCAGAGACTTTATCTCTCGTAAAAGTGTTTGATATCTCGGTGAAGTGTCCCTCAGTCCCTCCCCATGGGATGCTTTTTGTGCCGTTCAGTAGACACAGAGCAAAAACCCTCTGTTAAGGACCTACACAGGTACAGGGGCAGATTTGCAAGACAGCATTCAGGGAGGCACAGACTCAGACTGACTCAGGATAGGAACAATGGAAGACACAGTCTAGATTCATTCCTGGTTAATTACGCCGAAGGGAAGCTTTTAAATTTATTTTCCTTAATGAGACATGGATGCATCACTGGCAGCCATGAGTTTATTGTGAATGAGCTCAAACCAATGCATTTTTGTGCCTCATGTGGGGAATTTCTGACGCATTAAACCCATGCGCAGGAGCAGTCCCAAACAGAGAACTCATGCCTTTCAGCATGACACCTAGCCGGGCACCTCCACTGAATCCTAGACCAACCTTTATCAGAAGAAGACCAAACCTGGCCAAGTAAATCTGACCATGAAAATGTCCACACAGGACAAGCTCTCACCGAAGTTTGTATTAACAGGACTGGGCCAGACAAACAGAATTTTACTGGTTTTATAGAGTAAGCAGTGTATTACACACAATTCACACACACTTACATAAACACAAACACACATACACACACCCATGCACACACACAGAGCATACTTGCACACATACACTTGCACACACCCATCTGCACATGCAGGAACACATATACACACATGCACACACCCATGCATGCACACGCAACCCACACACACCCACACACACCATATACATCTTTATTTATATCTAAGCTAGTCTCCCTTCCTGAATACAGCATACTTGTCTCACTGCCTGGCATTCTGTAGGTGCTTGCAACACAGTGTCCTGGAGTTTGTTCAGTTTTTAGTAACACCCCTGACTGTCTCAGTGTGAAGTCCAAGCTCACCCCAGTGAAGCCAACACACTCAAAGTGCCCATTTCATCCCATGTCCTAGCCACTCTGAGGAGGGCTTTGGTACACTCTTGTGTCTCCCCTCTTCCGTTCTTTCTACTGGTTCACAGTGTTTGAAAGAACAGAATGCCCTTAAATGAACAGTACAGTACCTCATAAATGTTTGTGCTTGGGATCTTGGAAACAATATTCCTCCTCTCACTTTGACCTTGCAATCCACACAGCCCAGTGTTTGCAGCCACAGTAGGAAGTAAGCTGTGATGGGCTTCCTGCTCCTGGGCTCACACACAGCAGCTGTCTACAGAGCCAAGGAGTTATCTCCCTTGAGAATCTGGAGCAATGACAATCTCGATGCCAACCAAAAAACAACTTCAGAGGACACACACCCAGTCAATATGCCTCCCAAAATACCATTTTCAGTTCCAGGTGCAGAGTCCCTGACCTGACAGACTTGAGACGTAGTCAGTTCTGCAGTGCACAGCGGCTCCAGCAGGGGACTGGGGTAGTGGTTAAGGTTCTGACACATATGATATTCAGACAAAAAGTGTGGCATGTATGTAAGTTAACTCTATTTCTCTAATATCGTTTAAAATGTAGATTTGTTTTGGAACCAGACTATGTCTTGTGGAATTTGAAGTTATATCTGAAAAACAAGTGTTTCAGGGACATACAGTTTGATTTGCTAAAAGGCACAGACTTTGAAACTTTTCTCTAAGTATCTGTGTAGAAGTTTAATAATCCACTACCAAGGAAAGGAACATTTAAAGAAGGAAGAACATGTGGTGGTTTGGGTGAGAATGTTCCCCATAGGCTCATGTGTTTAAGTGCTTGGTCTCCAGTTGGTGGAACAGATTAGGAAGGATTAGGAGGCTTGGCCTTGTCAGAGGCAATGTGCATTGGGGGTGGGCTTTGAGGTTTCAAAATCCATACCAGGCCCATTTGCCATACCCTAACTCTCTCTCTCTCTCTCTCTCTCTCTCTCTCTCTCTCTCTCTCTCTCT
>LOEQ01000768.1:225651-239349 GCA_001685075.1 Bramus lutescens | reverse complement strand
TGTGTGTGTGTGTGTGTGTGTGTGTGTGTGTGTGTGGTGTATATGTATATGTGTCTGTTGCCTGTCTATCTGGCTCATGGTTGCTGTATCAGCATGTAAGCTCTCAGCTACTTCTCCATCACTAGGCCTACTTGCCTGCGGGCATGCTCCCCACCATTATGGTCACAGATTCCAATCCTCTGAAACTGTGAGCTTCAAATTAAGTGCTGTCTTTTATAAGGTACCTTGGCCAGGGTGCTTTGTCACTGCGAAGGAAAGTAGCTAGGACAGGCTGCCGTGATGCCAAGCATCAAGCCTGGCTGCGCCAAGGCATAGGTGTTTACGGCTGTCCTGTCACTGAGGCCAGGCGTCCACTCCAGGAAGATCAGACTTGAGAAATCTACATCACAAGCTGAGCAAACTATCCCCACAAGTCTTTCTGAACAGTTTCACCTTTTGATGTTTAGACCTCATCGTCCCTGGTTCCCTTTCCTTTTACAGGACTCGAGAGAGGAAGTTGCAGAACAAGATTGGATTCAAAGCCACGGTTGCTTATGGAGAGCTCTGGCACTGCAAGGAAAGCCGTTGGGAATTCCTGTCCAGGTACTGTCTAAGTTCGGGATTCCCAGGGAAGGTATTTAAACAGTGAGCTCTCTCCAGGGAATACTGATTTCTCTCCTTAGCAGCAATTAACTGCCTATAGCTCTTCATTTAGGGGTGGGATTGTATGAGAGCTCCCTTATTCACACCAAGGCCTCAACTGATGTTGTCATTGTGCAGATCTTGACACACACATACATACAAGCAATTCTACATGGGCTGGGCAGGGTGTGTGTGTGTGTGTGTGTGTGTGTGTGTGTATTTCTCTCTATATATTTGTGTACATGTGTAACAATAAAATTTAAAAAGTCATTAATGTACAAAGAAGTGGGAAGTGGAAGAGTTAACTCTTGTGTGACAATTCTCCAAAATATTTAAACATCTTAAAAAAGTGACATTATAACCAAAGCTTTGTGGGTCTGACAGCAAAGCTCATCCAATATCACAACATGGTTATGGGGACTAACACCCTGAATGGAGTTAATTTTTACTTTATTTTCAATTAGGGTTAATATTATCTGGGTATTTACGAAAAGAATAGTTTATCTTTCCACAACAAAATTAGAAAACAGAAGCCAGGGCAGCTGCCTGTTCCGAGGCTCAAGTCCATTATTCATTCAGCCTTTTCTGATGTGGTCTCTGGAGCATAGATTCCTGCAGGAGGCATTGCCTGAGGCTGTGTCACCATAGTTACAGAGGAGGCTGGGGTAAATGTGTTTCCAGCAATAATTGTTTCATATTTGTGTACAAACAGCTGAACTGAATTTTTCAGTTTCAGACGTGATCAGTCCAAATTCAAACACAGATAAGAGTGCCATAGGATGCCCAAGCAAGAGCAGAAACGTAGATTTATGCTGGCAAAATTCTCCCAGGGACAGACCATTTTCCCACTATTTTAGCACCCGATGCCATGTCCTTCCTGGCTTCTATGCTGACACTTTCTCTATTAATGAGATCTTTGATGGCAAACTCTAACCTGTACTGTAAATTAGAGAACTTGAAGATGGCCTCAAATGATCCATCGTGTGATAATTATCATGTGCACAGAGTACAATGGTAAATGTTCACACTCTGTAAAATACTTCAAGCCAATTTAACAGAGCAGCAATGTACACTACTCCAGGACTTTTAGGTTTATAGTGCTCGGTGAAAATTTTGCTATCTCATCTTAATATTTGATAGTTATAAGAAATCTCTCATTTAATATTTTTGCCTCACTTTCTCAGTAAAAAGACCCTGAACACTGAAACAGTCTATTCGTAACTAAAAGTGATTTTACATACAGTGCCAGCACTGAGATTATTTATAAGTTATAGGAATTACAAACAATAAATTCACTAAAACGATATAAGTATGGACATATGCACTTACATAGACACATATATCCATATGAGACAGGAGGATTAGCACAACTTTGAAGCCAGTCTCAGGCCAGCCAGGCCTACTGAGTGATATTGGGTCAGAACAAAACATCCAAAACAAAGAAATAATTAAATATAAATTAACTTATAAGGACAAAGTTCATGTGATGTGATTATTTACTAAGTTTACAGTCATGGATTCTCCTAAATCACAGACAAAACTTAGCCTTATCACCTTAGACCTTCACACTTAGGAACATGAGGATCATAAAATCAAATAAAACCCTGAAAGGGTCATAAAGTTCACTAGAAGCAGGGCCAGGACAGAAATTCCACCCACCCCAGTCATTAGGTTCCTTCTCTGTACTTCATCAAGCACAACAATAACTTTTAGTTAATTACTCATTAGAACATGAAGCAGTTTTTACACAATAGAAACAATTTTCCTTCAACTAATAATTGGGAGAGATTATTATGCACAATTTAAAGACTCATAAGGGATCACACATTCAAAAAATAGAATTAAAATGTTTATAAATGTTTTCATTAGACACTATAATTTCATATGTCCCCAGATAGTAACTCTTGGGCCCCAAAGAATATGTGGTTCAAAAGACATCAAATTAGTCAATCAAAGAAGTCGCATGAGCTAAACTAATTAAGCACCCTGTGCTTACTGTCCACCCTAAAAAGAGCATTAGTCCTCAAATATTTCCCTTGAAAAGACATTTGACAGTGCATTTAAATTTTAGTCACAGAGAATGCCACAGTATCTTTTTTCTCTGGGCCTTGGTCGGTTGTGGGTCTTTGTGTTAACCACCCTCTATAGAATAAAGAAGACTCCCTGAGAGTGTTGAGGGATGAGCTATGGGTATAGCAGGAAGTCATTAGGAGTCAGGGGAGTATTATGCCCATTAATCAAAATAATAGTACTAGGTTATCCCCTAGGAACTATTATTAATCCAGCCACAGGTTCTTGGCCCCAGCGATGGTGCCAGATATGGGTTCCATACTATGGATTGAGCTTTACATTAAACCAGAAAGTGGTTGGCTATTGCTGGAACATTTGTACCATTATTGCAACCAGAAAGACACCAGCAGGTCTTGCCAGGCCTGTTAAAACTGTAATTTGAAAGGTTCATAGCTAGGTAAGATTGATGATCACTTTTCTCCTTAAGTAGCATGGACAGCACCTTCAGCACTAGGAAAGTTAGCCTGTAGGGATGAAGCTTCCAGGACCAAACCAGCTTGATTTCTATGTTCTATGACTCAGATATGTGATATCTTCAGCAGCAGGGCCTTACAGTGCAACCCTGGACATCTATGTCACACACCAGCCTCCTGAGGCTGAGAGATAAGACAGAATGTAAGAGCCAGAGGCGATACATAAATATAAGGGATCTGTTTGTGACACACCGCATACGTCAAGACATCTGAACATATGAACTCACAATAATTGAGACAGCATGATTGGCACCTGTGGAAATTCAAGGCAGACAAAATCCCAGCATGGAGAGGGGAGGTGGGGGCAAACCTCACCCCTAGCTGAGCTGGTGCTGGTAGTGAGTGGTGACTGGGGGAGGGAAGAGTCAGATGTCACTGGTAGCTTGACCACACTCTAATGAATGAACATACCCCAAAATATATTGGCATTCTAATATAAATGGGACTTGATGGGCTTTTAAAAAATAAAGACACGAAATTGAGAGGGGTGCATTAATGGTGGAGTGTAGCTGAGAAGAGCTGAGGGGTACAGAGGCAAATTTGACCAAACAGCATATGTAAAATTCTTAACTATTTACTAAAAATATAAAACAAACAAACAATCCACAAATATAATCCAAACTGTGGCAGTAGCCTCTGTAATAATGTAATAAAAAGTACACGCTTGAGTTAAAATTTCAATGAAGTATAATAGTTAAGCAAGTATACTATCCTTGGTTCCTGGAACTGGGGGAGAATTATAATATTTCTACACATGAATAGTCTTTTTTCAATATACAGGTTTTCTTAAAGTGATATCAGAATGTTTGCACTCAGAAGTGTTCATTACAATACAAGGGTGACTGCCATGACCCCATCCCATGCAAACTCAGTGTCTGTACAAGAGACAAAAGCAGAGATATTTAACCACAGTACCGTCCAGCCTGCAGACCAAGAATCTAAACAGGAAAGGCAATTAAATAAAACATGTTGAACTCGAGGGAAAATGAGGCTCTTCCCAGGGCAGCAGCTGCAGAACTACAGTGGAGGAGTTTTCCCTTTTACTGTGGGCAGGAGCTCCCGACAGCCAGCTGTAGAGATAGAATAGGACTTGGTGGAGAAAGGTCCTAGCCTCCCAGGGCCTAATCACAGGAGAACAGAGGTGATGCTGTGGGCAAAAGGGCCAGCTGTTCCCTCTGAATTCCCATGAACATCCAAAAAGGATTTGAGAAAAATAAAATACCACATTCAGACAAAAGCCAAATGTATCTCCAGTAGATGCTCCTCGTTGGTAATGGTTGCTCTTCACAGAGGGTAACAACACTGGAGCAGCCAACACTGAACCATGGCTCCTAAGGACAATGCCCAGTTATTCCTACCATGCATGTTCGCATCTGCACTGACCATGCGGCATACAGTCCTGTTGCATGCCTGCTTCTGTTTACAGATGCTTCATTTTGCATAGTTCTCTCATTCCTCAACAAAGATCCTAGCCCAAAGCCCAGAGCTCAGCTCGAGGAAAGCTGCCTAGTTCATGCACTTTCTCTGTGAGGCATGTGGCTACCTTTCCGAGCTCAGGAACACTAAAATGGCCTTGGGCAAACCCTAGGGGCCTAGGCAAACAGTGACATCACCAACAAGAAGCAAATCAAATGTGAAAGAACAGCACCAAAGAAGCTGCAGAAAGGATGCTAGCTTTCAACAGAGTAGAAATAAAAAGGTTGTGTGGGCTGAGGATGTGGACATACGGAGTCCAATACTTCTTGCCCTAGGGACAACTTTGAGTTACAGTGTCCTGCCATGAGCCATGCCTTGCACTTAACGAACATACTTTAGCAAGCAGATGAATGTTGAGTTACCAGATAGGCCATTAGTGTGCAGGGTCCTGTCTGAGAAGAATGCATCAGATATGTGGATCTTGTGTGCAGGGCCCTATTTGAGAAGAATGCATCAGATATGTGGATCTTGTGTGCAGGGCCCTATCTGAGAAGAATGCATCAGATATGTGGATCTGGAGGGGATGAATGGCTTGCTCCATCCAAAACAGCCTTACACAGTGGACTCCAGAATGAAACAAGGTGGGGTCGACACAGAAACCATCTGCCACCTTCCTGTCTTGTTCCAGGGAGGATGGGAACCTCCCCACCCATGATCATATGCTATTCCTTGCTATTTAGAGAGGTATTGTGATGTCCAAGTTAGTGGGACTTCCTCACTGACGAATAATCGTGTTTTTATTTTTGTATATTTTCTTTCAAATTGTCTTAAAAAAGGAAATGCATTCTGTTCACTCATGCCAGTGTCTTATTTACGAAGTGATGCTTAGAAGAAATGCTTCTGCAAAATTAGAAATAAGCACCCTAAAGGCAATTAAATATAAATATCCTCATTATATTTCAATTAATATGAGAGATTGAATTCAAGAAATTCAGCTAATTTCAGATTATTGTTAAAACAGCAGCGATGTTTCACAGGAATATTATCATTTGCTTGGGGAATCATTCCCATCATAGAAATTTCAGAACATGCAGATTATAAAGCTCTGTCACCCTGGTAAAACCGACTGCCTGATGCCGTCTTTTAGTTGAGGATAACTAGCTCATAGGAGTGGGGACTCCCCTTCTAGCTGGACAGCTGATCTGTATGCTCCCTTTTGTAGCCTCAGCCCTTTCCCACCCCTCTGTCACCAGCACTCTGCCAGATAGGTCTGTCTGTCTAGAAACATTCCTGCAGAAGATTCTGCTTTCAGAGAAGATTTCTCAATGAAATCTTTCATCAGGCCACACACTGTAAGGTTATTTCTCCATCGTCACAACTGTAGAAGACTCACATTTGAAATTTGACTGGAGTTCCTGTCTACATTCAGTTCACGTATTAAAAAAGAAAAGCTCCTCTATGCTTCTTATGGAAACTAACAACAATATTCCAATATTCTGGTGTAGAAGGGAAACAATAAAGTCGCCTAAGCAAGGCAGAAACAGCACGCTGAGCTTGCTGTCTGAGTGGTAACTGGGCTTGTTCTCAGTGAGGTTCTGTTTTGATTGGAGGAATGAACAGCAATATTCCTAAATCAGGCACTGAGATTTTGCAAGCTTCCCTCAAAGATAAGAAGATCTAAAGAAATGGTGTGCGTTTGAATCCTGGCGCCTGAGCCAGGAGATAATGTGGAGAACAGGGTTGGAAAGAGTGCTTTTTCCATTACATGGCGGTTAATCTTGATGGTCAACGCGATGGGATTTAGAATCACCATGGAAACAAATCTCTGGGTATTTCCGTGAGGGATTTTCTCGACTAAGTTAATTAATGTGGAGAGACACACCCTCAATGCGGGCAGCACCAGTCACTGTGCCCTGGAGTTCTGTGCCTCATAAACAAGACGGCTGACAAAGCCTTCAGCTCTTTCTGTTCCGAACGTTGGATGTGGCGTGACCAGAAGTACTCTGCTCCTGCTGCCGTGATTGTCCAGCCTGCTAGATGGTACCAGCAAAGAGTGAGTCAGATAGTCAGAGCCTTCGTCAGTCATTTAAGTCAGATGTTCTACCGCATCAACAAGGGAAGAAAGTAAGACGTCTGACTGTTACCTGCCCTGGCCTGACCATCAGTGTGTTGCCTCCCCAGAATAGCCCAAGACATCAGAGCTTCTGCTGAGAAGAGACTGGGTCATGTCTACCACCTTATCAAAATCAAGGGAAGTTAACATTAGTGACACCAACTAAATGGAAACATTGTATCCGCACCGACTAAATGGAAGCATTGTATCCCTTATGCTTTTGTAACATTTGACCGTTCTCGCTGGGCATTGCCCCATAGCCTCGGCTGCTGAATCTTTATTTCATGTTGTACAGCACGCAAATAAGAATGATCGAGGGTTTTGAGGATGCAGGTGATCCCTACTGTGCTTCATGGCAACTGAAGGGAGGGCTCGAGTCCTATCAAGGCTGACAGAGCAGCAGCCTTTCTCCTTATTTCAGCTAAAATGGAGCATAGCCTTCTAATCTGCTGCCACTTTAGAAGCAATTTAACAATCCCACCTTGAGCTTTGTTTGCAGCTTCACAGGTGTCTCCAGGTCCATAGTCACTAAAAAATATAATTGTTTGGGTGTCCTTTCATCTTCAGCAGAATCTGCTGTTTTCTTGTTAGTCTCTGGTCACCTACAAAGCCCTGCCTTGATTTGAGAGATACTAAGGAGAGTCAGCAGCGGGAACAGGAGACAAGGACCCACCCACACACCCTGCACTGGTCTCTGCAGCATGTGCCCTCTGCAGTTAGATGTTTGACCCACAGGAGGGGTAGGAGTTCACATTCTTCATGATCAGAGTTAAAGCTTCCACATTCGAACAAACGACCCTTGTCAGATTAATACACTGGCATCTCTGAGTTTTAGCAGGTTTGATAGAGAACTGGGGATGGCCACTGCACCCTGAAGTTGTTCTTTTTTCCCACTTTGTGTCTTTCTTGCATAATTGGTTTCTTCTTTGAGTTTAAAATCTAAATAGGTCTTTCTAAGTAGGTAAAGGCTATTTTAGAAGCTTCCTGGGGCAGATGTTAAAACAGTGGTACTTTCTGTGTTTGTTTTATTTGTTGGTTGCATCCAGGGCAATGGTCCCTTAGCTTAGAGTGATACATTCACATCCTGTAGAGATGGTGCTATTCCTGCATCCCAGGTCACCATGGGAGATGTGTGGGGAGAACTCACACTGTCCCTCCCAAGCCACGACTTCCTCTCTTGAATTAAAGGTATATGAACATTCACTTCATATGTATAGCATCCTTGGTCAAGATCACTATGATCATAGAATGTGTTGCTTATACTGGAAAATAATACCAAAGGATGTATGCAGTAAGGCTCATGCTTTGTGTAATGGTCTGATTCAAGCAGAACATTGCCACCCCCCAGAAAAAATGTGAATAAATAATTTCAGATTTACATATGAGCTAGAAATGTCTCCAAGACATTCTGTTTCCCATTTCTCTGCTTTATAGTGATGGTAACATCAAGATAGAAAATTGGGGACAGTCCTTTGAGTTGTGATTTTTAATCAGTATTAATACATTGCTGTCGATCAACCAACCAAAGGTGAACAGAGCCTCACAACAAGGCCAAGGTCTCTGCTAGAGGCTAATGTGCATCTGCTTCAAATAACACTTTTCATTTACCTGAAAATGGAAAATTATCTCTCATCAGCCAAGGAAACCCTTCAGATGAGTAGAGATGGTATTCGGCAGGATGCCACCTCAGCCACACCCACAGCCTACACACATCATGTGCACCCCCATGATACCACCTCGGCCACACCCATGGCCTATACATCATGCATACCTCTGGTCTACAGTTTGAGCACACATTCATTTGGTTAGAGCAGAAATCCAAGGACCAGTCTCCGCACTGCTGATGAGATAGCCTGTGCCAGATGCTGAGGCAACACAGGACCGCGTACTTCTGTTCTGTCTTCACGCGTAATGACAGATTTGCTTACAGCTGAACAAAATTGATTGTACACATGTCAGGACTTAAACCTGGAGGTGTGTTAGCTGGCTTTGTAACCTCTTTGCTTATTTTAGATTAACCTCCATCTGTTTAATTTTTTGCGTGTCTTCCTAGATCCTGAGGGAGTGAAGACATCTTTCGACCTCCTTATGGAGTTTGGGTTTGCTGGTGTGTGACTTGCTTCCTGGATGCACAGAATGCTGATGAGGAAGAGGAAGGATCATCTGGCCTTTCCTTTTTACCCCCTTGCTTCACTGCAGGACCGTTATGTCTCTTCTCTTCCTGAATCCTCAAAACCTATTTCAGGCCTTTATTGTAGCTACTTCTCTGTGAAGATTTCAGGATCTGGGAACAGACCACCGTGCACAGAGAGGAGTTAAGAAAACAGTCCTAAGATGAGGGGTCACTGATGTGACCTGGACCAACACAAGAAAAGACTTCAATCACGGGACTGAACCATTTAACAGCTCGACTTCCAGGGAGTGTCTGAACTTACCTAAGCATCCATTACCTCACCAGAGCAACAAAATAGCAGCAGTGTCCCCTTGCTCTGTAATGCACATCCTAGCAGCTCTAGAAATGTAGTGGTTCAGATTTGCTGGGAAATCAGACACTCAGCGTGACTGACACACCATCAAGTATAGAGAGCACACTTCACCCATTATATGGCACATGCATTTGCATGTTTTAACATCTCTTGAGTTGAGATAGGCTTTACTGAAAACAGCTCCAGAAATTACTGAACGACAGTATGATCTTATTTTTCCTCCTCACTTTAATACAACACAAAAACCCCACAAAACCATCTTTGTCAAATCTGAACTCTTACTATGAGCTAAGTACTGAATGTTGGGTGTGGCTCATTCGACTCAGTTCTGACAATAACCAGGTTGTAGAACCATAGCCTTGATCCCATTATACAAGAGGTTGGACACTTTTCACATGGTTGAGGTAATGATATTTCATTTGTATTGTAATAAATAAAGCTTGCCTGCAGATCAGAGAGTAAAACAGCTGCACCGACGAGTTTTACAGGCCAGGCAGTGGTGGCACACACTTCTAATCCCAGTAGCCACGCTAGTTGTCATAGAAATCAGGTGATAGCGGTGCACGCCTTTAATCCCAGCCCTAGAGAGGATTATAAAATGGAAGGAGACAGCCCTCAGACACAGTCTCATTCTGAGATTCCTGGAGGCAGGATGGCCATTTCAGACTGAGGTTGAGGGAAGAGCCAGTAGCTGGCTGCTTTGCTTTCCTGACCTTCAGATTGAACCCCAATCTCTGTCTCTGGGTTTTTATTGATTTGCTGCAGGCTGACACTCAGAACAGGAGGTAAGGCGGGAGTCTAAGTGCAGTCTATGCAGAGGGATTTGATCTCTTCCCCTTTCCCCTCACTCTCTGTGATGGTGGTTTCAGAGTGAATCTGGCTGACTTGGGAGTTATCTGAACAATATGAGCTTGGGCATTTGCTCAGCTCTCTCTCTGGCTTGTTTTACTTGTTTACAAAGTGGTAAAACTGTAGGATCTGTGTATCTAGCAAAGATTAGGAAGAATAAATATGTTCTTCGTGTGTACATTGCATATATTCAAATAGAGAATTATATAACTGTGTACCTGCTCTATAGATGTATGTATGCAAAACACTTTAACCAATGCTGACTCAATCAGCCCCTGGTAGCTATGAGAAAGTGGTTCCAGGTGCTCCCCAAAATGGCAGCTCAACTCACTTATACATAATGAGGAACACCCTCATATATACTTCAATAATCTCTAGATTAGTTGTAATTCCTAAGAAAATGAAAATTCTACATAGAGGGTTGGTATATGGTATTGTTTACAGAGTAATGCAAATGGAAAAAGCACATTTTTTCATATGTAATCCTTTTCCAAGGGTGTTGACACCAGGGACGCTGAGCTGTCACAGCTCGGCAACACACACACACACCTTTCAGTTTTACGACAATCTGAAGGAGATATTAGTTTGAAATGGCTCTTACATATATTGCACATTAACTGCTCAGTGAGTGCTGGGTAGTTGAAAGGTATTCACGTTTAATTTAAGGTAGCTAAAACCTTCCGTTGTTAACAGAATTCTGTTCTCTGTTCTCCCACCCTGACTTGGTATTCAACTCTGGATTTGAAGTTTCTAGTAAGGTATTTTGAGCCATTTTGGGAACAAAGACTAAGATGTTTACTTCCACTGTCTCATGAAGGGTAAAGGTTTTAAAACTCTCTACTCACATTTTAATACATAATAGATTCAAATCTTTTAGCTAAGGTTATTATAGGCTAATATGCTTTGAGTTATCTAAAATCATTTAGCTACCTTAAATTAAAGCTTAAGGGTAAGCACATATATCCACCGCCAGAACAATCAGAAATTTGCATCACTTGCCAAGCAGTACGTTAGCTTATCACTCACTATAGCTTGTCCTCTTATTGGCTGATATACAAACCAAGCAAATAAAGGCTAAGGAAACACACAAACTTGTGTTCCTTCAGTGACTGTTTTAAGGTTGTTTATTTAAAAATTAATTCATGGGATGCAACTTATTAAAAAATAATTTCAAAGTATTAAGTAATTCTTGTTTAGGAAAAAATGTCAGCTGACAAAAGGACCAAATGGTAGTAAGCTTGCCCTTACATTCAATTTGTTTGGATATATTATGTATTAAAATGCATCTAGAGAGTTTTAAAACCTTCAGCCATTCATAAAATGGCAGACGTGGACATTTAGTCTGGGTTCCCAAAATGCGTCAAAATACCTTTATGAGAAACTCAGAATCCAGAGGTGAAGTGGCAGATCCCAGGGAACTCTAGAGAAAGGGACGACTCCTCAGTTCAGATGACAACTGTGACCTTGGGAGCAGCAAGTAAGTATAGAGAGAGACTGAGAGCAGAATTCTGTTGCCAACTGAAGTTCATTTTATTCGCTTCAGGTGGGTTTTGAATATCCTGGTACCGCGAGTTGTTTTAAGTAAAGTCGGAAAAAACGCCTGTAGAAGATGCACAAACGTCAATGAGAGTGGAACCAAGCAGGTCATAAAGCATCAAGAAAACACAGCATGAAGGGAAGAAGGGGAAATGCTACAACCAGGAGATAGAGCAACAACAAACACCAGAGGGAAGAGTGAGTTGTGGCCAAGCAGTGATGACTTAAACATGAAGGGGCCGACTCCACCAATCAAAAGACAAAGAGTATCTGAAAAGGCGGCTGTGACTCCGCACTGAACTTTGTGGTGAAATAATGGAAGGAAGGGTTCCACAGAACGGGGAGCAACAGAAGGCAGCGTGGTCATATGGGCGTCAGACAAAAATAGCCAGAAAAAAAATATGCCGCAGGTGACAAAGAATGATCCTGTGTAATGAGAAACGGATCAATTGAATGGGAAAGCTGAAGCTACTGTAGACTGGTGTGCCCCTAAGAACAGGACACCTGGCTATGGGAACCACACAGCGACAGGGCTAACGGAGGAAACACACAACAGCAGCAAGAAAGTTCAATACTCCACTTTCAACAAGAGAACAATCAGCCCCCCCCCAAAAAAAATCCATAAGAAAACAGATAGACCTTGTTTAGACAAAAGAGGGAGATGATGGAGAAGCTCTGTTAACCAGTCACACCTAGTTAAGGCGTGGCTACCTGGAACCCAGAAAGAAAAACTGGGAGGGACCAGGTTGTGTGAGCTCTCTCTCTCTCTGGGCGATTCCTGCCGGACACAGAGGAAGTCAAACTTTGAAAAATATAATTGTTATCTTTAAGCTGGCCTGGTTATTTCCTGTATCTAGCTAATTCTCGGCAAGCTTCTAACTAATTTATCCTAACAGATACACCCAGGTAACACCACCCTTAAGTCATAAAACACAAATTCACTCTAGATGCACACACAGGGGTAAAAGCCCTAGAAGGAGGAAGTAGAGGAAATCATTAGAACATTGAGGTTTTTTATGCCTCCTTGGTTGTTTATTCTTGAGTGTGGGCTGGTGTATATGTATTTGATGCCATTTTAAATAAAATGGCTCTTTTATTCCCCATTTCAGGTTGTCCACTATAGACAGAACCACAGTTAATTTCTGGTAGTTGGATTTCTGTCACTCTTTACTATTATGAATTAGTATTTACTAATATAAATTAGTAATTTTCTTTTGTGGAATTTTCAGGAGTTTTTGCATATAAGATAAGCTCTTCTATGAACAGACATTATTTTCTATCCTCCCAACCTGGAATGCCTGAGAAAAAAGCCAAAAAGACAAATGTTCCTGTAAAGTAACTCATACAAAGTGTATCCGCACAAGGAGAGGAGATAGGCACACACAGGTGAGAATCCTCTGAAGCAGTTTGTAAACATGGGGCACAGGTCCCCACCAACCAGGAGAAGCCAAGAGGGGATTGCAGAACAGATTCTTCTCCCTGAAGGAGGAGCTGCAATTATCCGCTTCCGATGAGGAAGCTAAGGCACTGAGAAATATGTAACTTGTTCTTGATGCTTAGAGTTATTCAAGGCTTGAAAAGGTCCCATGTTGGGTGGGGGGGGTACAGGGACTGACAATCCTTATTTCTATATCATGGCAATCTCTCAGAAGCTACACTAAAGCTTCCTATGACCGCCATGAACAAGTCCAAATGCTCACCGCCTCCAGCACAGCAAATGCGGCAGCTATGTGTTGAGCTATAAAAAGAGGTGCACTAACCATTGCACATAGGAAGCCTAATATGGGTCTGCTTAGCCAGTGGGAAAATTTCACCATCTGCCCCCACTGGTGTCTACCCAGTCATGTCAAATAGCAGTGACCATGAAATGGCCTATGGTGAATAAGCAGTGGGTCTGTCTTTTCTGGATTCTTGCCTAATAATACACGGCACAAACAAAAAGCATGTGCTAAGTCAAAGAGGAGACTTTCCAATCACGAACTGCACCTCTAGAAGTGACTGGAAATGTTGACCTTATACTAATAACAGTGTACTTGCTCAACATTGTCCACCGCACTTGTCCTGAAGACAAGAGTTAATTGTGGGTTGTCCCTGGAATCTTCCAAAGCTTCCAAGATTCCTGGTGGCTATGACG
>LOEQ01000768.1:208434-225622 GCA_001685075.1 Bramus lutescens | reverse complement strand
TAGCAGCTATGCTCCCCAGCTTGACTTTGCGGCTCACTAATCACACGTGGCAGAAGGAGTGAGAATGGATTCTAAGAAGCATCAAGAGCCACCTGATACTTCCCTCCTGAGAGGACCCTTCCAAAAGAGAGCACCTATTTTACAGGCTACGCACAATTATTGAGAATCGTTCTTCAGCTGCTCTGGTGGGTTCTGCATCGAGCCTTGAGCATTGTTTTAAATTTTATTTCTGTTGAAAACAATCAAGAATTTCTTATTGGCTGGCTATATAGAAAAGGGTACACTCTGAGGAAAGCTGAGCACAGGATGGCTGAGTATTTGTTGGATGTTTCAAATGAGTATTTTCCTTTCATTAAAAAATCTATATACATAAATGTAATAACAATTAATAAAAAGAAGAAGCCATGAATTTGTAAGACAGTAAGGAAAGGGCATATGGGAGGGTTAGGAAGGAGGAAAGGGAAGGGGAAACAATGTAATTATATTATAATCTCAAAATAAAAGAAATAATTTAAAAAAATATATGTGTGTGGGGTCAGCAAGATGGCTCAGTGGGCCAAGTGCTTGTGACTTAAGCAGAACAATGTGAGCTTCATGCCTGAAACTCCTGTAAAGGTGGGAGGAGAGATAGTACTCCATCAGGTTGTCCTCTGACCTCCACACAAATGCCGTGGCATGCACACACAGCAGAAGCAAATGAAACAATAAAATATGCATTGACTTAGTAGCTTCTTTAACACTAAATTAAATGTGCCTAAGTACCTGGAAAAATTTTAAAGCACACAGTTAAACACATATTAAAAGATCACTAGTACGGAATCCTTTCTTATTTCATTTACTGCACATCCTATTTTCATAAGTGAACATGAATTTCATATTCTGGTAGGTTTGCAAATATACGGGAGGTATTTACAGAATCTATGGCAGTCACTAAAACTAAACTTTGCCTTGTGGCCCATGTCCTTCTCTTGACCCGTTGCTTTTCCAGGTCAAACAGGGACTCTTCCTTGCTTGGCAAGGACTGTGGCAAAGCTGCAGAGACCCCAGGACTCTCTTCAGTCTAGCTTCCTGGTTCGTTGGCAAATGAGGAGGCAGTCCATGCACTGTTAATGCCCAGATTTGTCCAACATCACACACTGAAGGTGGGGACGGTCATCATCTAAGGAGTGGTTAGATTTTCAGGACATCTACAAATTGCAATTGTGAAATGGGATTTCCTGGGGACACTCCCATTAGCCTGATTCTATCTCCCCTCTTCCACTCTGCATCCTTTCAAAAATTTCAAAAAGGAAAAAAAAATGTCTTGACTCTCCTCCTTCCCCACCTAGCTTCCTTTGATGAATTAATTAGGTGCATGTTAAGTGAACTGCAGACATCCAGTTCCTGGCTCCCAAACCTGTACATTATCTCTGTGGCTTTAATAGAATCCATTTCTGCCCTTGGTGCATCAAAGGTGTCTCAGTGCCCCACACGTTCCCTTGAAGAGTAAACTTCTATGAAGAGAGGCCTATGACTTGTGAAAGGAGAGAGGCAATTCATCTCCAAACAAGCCAGCCACAAGGAGTCCCTTACCAACCTTCAACGCAGGACCTGGATGCATGCCTTGGATATTCCTGATGATGACACGGCTTTGTAAAATCAAGACAAATCCATTCATTATAACTAAATGTATCCTTGTAAACTGCAGTGTGCATTGGGAATTTCACTGTGTTCTATGATGCGGGGGAGAGGCTTTATGTATGAAAACTACGGAGCCTCATGGGAAAAATCATAGCAGGCATGTTTTCACTATGTAGGAAGTCAACATTCTTTATGAGATTAAGAAAACAGTCACTTGCAGAACTAACTTGTGCTAGTGGCCTTCTTGCCAGTTCCACAAGGAGATGGCAAAGAGCACCCGAGGGAAGGCAAACCTTCTTCACTCTTCCTCGGCACCTCATGGCAAAGAAAAAGCTAGGAGCAAACACCCACTGTGGCGTCCCATGCTGCCTCTCCCGCATGACAGAGGGAACGTGGGCTACACGAACTGAATTGTGGGTTAGCATATATTTTGGATGACTTCCAATAGATGAATTGTCTTAGACTCGTGCAAATAAAGCCACGTCTCTCTGCTTTTCTATGTTATGGATGTTATGACCTTTAACAAAGGCGTTGTTTGGGGTGGGATTTATTAGGGCTGTTGTTGAGGTTTTCAAAATGTCCCAGAATTACTGAGGGACTGAAAGATGCATGGCTTGCTAACTACAACTCTAGATTTTCTGTCTTTGCTCATGAGGGGCTGAGGATCAGAAAATTAAGAGTGTTTGAGTCATTTCACCTATTTATTTATTTTTATTTATTTTGGAAGCAAGATCTCACTGCATAGCCCAGAATGGCCCATGATTCTCCTGCCTCAGCTTCAGAGCAATGGGATGGTACATGCATGCTACCCTGTCTCACTTTAAGTATTGCAGCTATAAGGAGATTCCAGGTGATGTCATTGGTACTGATGCGGCAGCATTTCTGCAGAAAAGATACTCCCAAGATGCTTTTGTCTTTGGCTCCCCTCTTCACCGTGTCTCCATGCCTGTCACTACACAACTCTGTGCCAACTATGGCCAGAACTTGGAAGTTGGTGTCGAGGAGACGTAAAATTTTGGTAAAATAAAATGAGCCAGTCAGAAGATCTGTGCAAATACTGACCAATAGTGCATCACACACTTAAGCCTCATACAACAGATAGTTCAAGTGTGACTATGTTCTTGCTTCAATCAGAAAGGCAATGGAGACTGGGACACATTAAAGTGGGTGGAGTACTGGGGTTCACTGTTTAAGGAACCCCCAAAGAAACAATCCCTAGAAGCATGTCATTTGGCGATCCCAAAAGCATCGCGTCAGACATGAAAAACTATGGTAATTTGCCCTCACTAGAGCTGACCATGGAAGGTTCCTGTCTCCATAAACATCACCTATGGTTTTGATACATCCACTTGCACCTTCATAAGTGACTGAAGACACCCAGTCAGATCTGCTCCCGTCATGATGGAACTTGCTTTGGTGGAGTGTGAAATCGTTTTCACTATGGGCACAAGGGAGAACCGATTTCTCAAGTCGGGAGCCACCAATATGGTCATGCTATTGCGGAGATATGCAAATTTGCAAATGGCTTGTTGCAACATGTAAGAGACAGTTACAGTTCAACACCTGGCAACTGAAGTCATTGCTTCGATGGCCACCGTGTGCCACCAGTAAAGAGAGAATAAACAGAATGGCTTGGCATGCACTCTGCTCTGAAAATAAAAGCAATCAGAGTTAAAGGAGATAGACGCCTGCGGAGAGGTAACTCGTCACAGACAAGGTGTTATCCTGGAGTATAAATGAGACTCGAAATGCAACCCTGTCTCCACTAAGCCAAGATGCTTAGATCTCGTAAGAAACCAGACTCTGTGCTTCTTCACATCCAAGCAAAAGCCCACTGCAACCATCAAATCCCCCTGCGGCAGGACTGCTACTGAGTGAAACTGCCGGGTTTAGCTGCTGTTTGCCGAGATCAGCTAATCTTTCTGCTTTCTTTTTAAAGTATGGAAATTTCCGGCCCATGAAACGCAAGCAAAGGGAATGCGGAATGAACTCTCATCCAGCACCATCTAGTTCAACTCAACACCAGCTGACAGTTGCTCCAGAACCGACACACCTGGGTACACTCTCAAGTATTGGAATATCAGTTTGTATACTCATGACAATTTCTTTTGCACAAAAATATTTCTGATAGACTTTAAAAAAAAAAACAAAAACCATAAGCTCAACAATTACTTAGCAGAAATTGCACTGCCAACCTGCCCATGAATAGATGGGGGAGGGTTAAATTCTGGGTCTTTGGGTTTCTTACAATTAGAATGTCATCCACTCATACTGAACAATCAACCAAGACAAGTCTGTTAATAGGAGACAACGTTGGTCATGTAATCATGTGACCATGAAAGAATGGTTCTATTTGATTCCTAGAGTTCTCATGTTAGAAGCCAAACACCCTTATGTGGTTTAAGGCTACCCAGGGGGTTGGAAGGCTGAAAAGAGTGAGTGGCTAAGGCTGCCTTCCCTGCGTTCCTCTGGTCACTTGTAGGGAAGAGTCCCTGTCTGGCCTCTCCAGCTTCTGCTGGCAACCAGCTGTCTTTAGCGTCCTTGGTTTGCAGCTACATCTATAATCTCTGCCTCTGTTGTCACGTGGCAATTTTCTCATGTGTCTTCAGAGGCCATGTCCTGTTCCTATATGGATGCTAGTAACAGGAGATTGGAGCTTATCCTGATGACCTCACCTTAGCTTAATTACTGACAAGGACATTATCTCTAAACAACGTCTTGCTTTCAGTATTCTGGGAGCTAAAGCTTCAATGCATCCTTTTGGGGGAACACAATTCAGTGCAAACCATAGGGTTTTAGGCCTGTGTCACCTATTGGGATTTCCCTAGGTGAATACGGACATGTCTGTGCTAGAGCAGAAAGACAGTGAAAGTCAAGAGACGTAGAAAGCGCTGGGAGTCCCTTAGCTGGGTGTCTCCTTAAAGTCTCATTCCAAAAAGATTAATAAAATTTATCTTGATATTGCCTATACATAGACAATGCTCTTTTATCCAGAGACATTCCAGATAATATTATAATAATATAATATATGTATTATATATATATATATATATATAATAGCAAGGAGCCATGTTTAGGCTTAAGCATTCACGGACTTTGAGTTTAGCCCTATTGCTTGGATTTTATGGGAATCTCACAAAACAGAAAACTTTGTTTACAATGAAAATCATGTCTTTTCTCTCTCCCCCTATCCTCATGACCTAAGGTCCTTTTAGTCCTGCTCCATGCTCCCCAAGGACCACTCCCCTAAGGTGTCATCTACAGAAAGAGAAAGCCATTAATCCCATGCCCAATGGCCTGAGGATCGCTCACTGCTACTGCTAAGGCCCAAGCAGCAAGGTCTCACGAAAAGGCAGAGTTATGCAAGCATCTGCTGCCCTTTCCCGCCTTGCCTCTCCTTTCACATTCATGCTTAAATCTATATTAAAATTGCTTTTGAAAGTTTGGCTCTGTCTCACACTGACCTGTCCAGTCCCGAGACTCTTCTGTGTGAATGTTAAGAATTTCTGCCGCATCTGCCCAAGGCCCCAGAAAGAACTCCCCAGGTTCCCCATCTTCAGCTCCTCATGGGTAGGAAGAACCGTTCCGTTCAGTCATTCAGTAGGCACAAAGTAGGTCCACGTTCACCTCCCCTGTCTCCCTCTGACTGTCTATTTGCACACAAAGGATTGGGTCCCAAGGCTCTGGAGCGCAGGCACACTAGACTGCTGTGTTCTCTGTACCCGTACCAGGACTTCTGTGAAGTGCAGATCCAATATTCCGTGTGCTCCTGAACAGCAACCGAAAAGTGTTTGAAGAGTCCAATGAGTTTTAAGCAAGAGCTGGAGTTCTTTCCACGAAGGCAAAGGAGCCCAACTTTCACATAATGAGGCCAGATGCAATATCTGACACAAGTTCTCGCCTGACAGCCTGACCTTGGAGAGTGTCATTCTGTATTCAAACAGAATGGAGGTGCCTTTTATCATTTGTGAATTATGTGACTTGAGTTCTTTCTATCTTTGCCCAGCAGAAAGACTGGCAGCAAGTGTGCTTTAAAAAGCCTCGCCAATCCACATCATAATGGCCATCTCATAATGGCCATGTCATAATGGTCATGTCATAATGGTCATGTCATAATGGTCATGTCATAATGATCATGTCATAATGGCCATGTCATAATGGCCATGTCATAATGGTCATGTCATAATGACCATGTCATAATGGTCATGTCATAATGGTCATGTCATAATGATCATGTCATAATGGCCATGTCATAATGGTCATGACATAATGGTCATGTCATAATGGCCATCTCATAATGGTCATGTCATAATGGCCATGTCATAATGGTCATGTCATAATGGCCATGTCATAATGGTCATGACATAATGGTCATGTCATAATGGCCGTGTCATAATGGCCATGGATTTACTGTGAAAATGAAGGGGACAGATTTGAAAAGACACAAAGGCACACAAATGCAATATGCCTTTCTGACAGCCTGTGCTGGGAAACACAGCTACATCACACTCTGCCTTCCTTAGAGCCAGTGCTGGGGAAAATGGCTAAGTGCTGGCTACTCAGTGCTGGCTTTATCTACCACTCAGTCCCCAGAGCACTGCGCTCTTTGCTTTTCTACAGGCAGCTGTGGGTATCCCCCCCATCGTGAGGTTTTATCAACAAGCAATGAACACGCCAAGCAGGACAGGAAACATGAGACCTCAGCTCTTCACTAGCAACTGCAGGGGACTGAGTAAAGCTGGGATTAGGAGACGTGGCATTCCCCAGGGAAGAACACACTAATTGTCCAGTGCAAAAATTTCAGCCCTGAAGACATGCAGGAAAGCAGCATTATGTGGACAGCAGATTCTACGAAGGAATATGTATGTATAGATCTAGACAAGTACATACATGTGTGCAGCAACAATTAGTGAAAACAGAGGTCCTGGATCTGAAGGAGAGCAGGGAGGGTGTGGGGGAGTTTGGAGGAAGGGAAGGGACAGATGTTGTGACTAAATTATAATCTCAGAAATAAACAGCAAACATGGCCCCCACAAGAAGTGACGTTTTCAGGATTTGCAAAAGAAAAGCAGATCTTTTGACGATTAGTGCTCTTGAGAGAATCGGGGTAACAGGAGATGGGGCGGGGTGAACAGAAGAGAAGTCCAAGGTTAGACTGATAGTGCGTCATGGAAGGGATCGGAGGACATGAATCTGCATGGACCTGAACTTTGAGAGACCGTTCTATGGCTTGTCATTTCAGGGAGATCTGGGATGTTACCGTCAAACAGACCCGTATTCTTTAGCGTCTCCCATAGCAGCGGGAATGGACCCTCATAGGACTCAACAGCTGGTCTAGTGGCATTCCTAAACAGATCCAATAAAAGCAACTCTCTCTCCAAATTCCCTGGACTCCTTTGACCATGGAAGTGGTATTTTCTAGGGTCACTCCGAGTATTTGTGTGGTCTTTGGAATGGCCACCAGGGGGCAGCATGACCATCTCTGTCCCTGACCCTACCCAAGGTGAGATTTTAGTGTCTCCACCCTTAGTTGTAACTGATAAAAGCCAGCATTGTCTGCTAATCAATCACAGAAAAAGAGAGGAGGGAGGGAGNGAGAGAGAGAGAGAGAGAGAGAGAGAGAGACTAAACCAATCCGTCAAAAGTTTGTGTAACTAATTTATTGCAATTTATACTGATTAAAATATCTGAAAAATAGGTCACATACATTCAATACTTTCAATATCACATTTAATATGCATTAAAATGAAACAAATTTTCTTCTTATTTGCGGTATCTTTTCCTTGATGAAGGTGATCAAATTATATTCAAACCTCCACTCTGCACTTTTCTACAAGGTTATTAAGGCTCTCTAATATATAAGTTTTCTTGCCTGGTTATATAAGGATGAGGAACATGCACTGTGTGGCAAACCCATATTCTGCCCCCTCTGCTCCGACGTGAAAGTCCAACTCTGCCCCAAGCTGCGTCTCCCAAGGCATCATTATTCCCAGCATGCTTTGCGGCATCATCTCTCTAAATTCGCCCGAGGACACGGGAGTGCGTTCATGGGTGGGTTTACCCCCTGTCACAGCATCAACCACTCTAGAGAGTTTTCAATCAGTTCCCTTAGAGGCCAACAGGGAATCAGTAAATAGTGTATCAGAATTTGGGACATGGTTTATCTCTTGATATTTTAGGTTCGCTATTGGAAGCTAAGGTGTGTGTAAAAGCCAACAACGTCAGTAACAGTCAACAACTTCGGTTTTAAATGTTCCCTAATCATGTGTAGTCACCCACAGGAATACTGAGTGAGGTGCTCAGTGCTATAGTGATATTTCAGTTGTATTTTAATAAATAAAACTTATCTGAAGATCAGAGAGTGAAACAGTCACATTGATCAGCCTTACAGACCAGGCAGTGGTGATGCACACTTTTAATCCCAGAAGCCACACTAGTTGCTATGGAAACTGGGCAGTAGTGGTGCACGCCCTTAATCCCAGCCCTACAGAGGATTATAAGGCGGGAGGAGACAGCTCTCACACACAGTCTCATCCTGAGATTCCTGGAGGCAGGATCGCCATTTCAGACTGAGGTAGAGGTAAGAGCCAGTGGCTGGCTGTTTTGCTTTTCTGACCTTCAGTTGAACCCCAGTTTCTGTCTCTGGGTTTTTCTTAACTGTGCTACAATCTACCCTCTTCTTTTGGGTACAAATGTTGACAGTGGCTCTTAGTTTCCATATGTGAAGAACAGAGGTTTTTATTGCACAATGTTTTTCTTAATTTATTCCTTGATATCCTCTGACTGACAGTATCTAGATGAGAAATGCCATCTGATTGTTATGCAGGCTTGGCAGGAAGTGCACTCAGGAAGTACCCTGAACCACACTTTCCATGGCTTTTTAGTAACTAAGCTTTGTATAGCTTCTAATCATATGTACAAATGTCATAATTAAGTTTTCCTGGAAAACAAAAATGTATTTAAATTAAAATAAATTATTTAAATGGGACAGCACATTTACCGATTTAACAATGATGATTCCAACACTATAAATAAGTGAGGTTTACAAATGGCATGGGCTCTGCTCTCATGAGCATGTATGCAAATGTGAGGATTCAGATCCCATCCATTCCACCTCCGCACACCATTAAATACACAAAAGCTGCCTCTGACATTTTCTGTTTGGCCAAGCTAATGAAGAGGCATTGGGAATTCTTTCAATATTTCTCATGTTCTCAAAAATAACTAGGAAACACTTGGTCACATCCAAAAAATTATCATTCTTTTTTCAAAAATGCACATTAAAGAAGAAAAAGCATCCCAGCAAACATATGTCATGGAAATAATTGGGAAATTCTTTATCTTTGGAATTTTTCCAATTTCAGTTATTAGCAACTGTGCTCCAGTTGTCGTCATCAGTTGGGGGATGAATAAAGAATATGGAAGCCTCATGGTTGATGTTCAACGCCACTGTTAGTACTGTGGGCTCAATAGATAGAACCAAAACACAGCCCCAAGTGTTCACAACCAATTAGGTCATTCCTCCTGATACACTCTCATATCACACCTAGAGAGAAAGACAAGAGAGTGTTCTAGAGAAAGTTCGGAAAGGATACAGCTGATTGGAGGATGAGGAGTAGGGAAGGAGAAACAAGCAAAGCAACCAAGCTGTAGGACTGCCACACTCTTGTGAAGCATCTGAGCCCGCAGAACTGAGGACCCCTGGGAGTCCATGGACAGGATTACTATGATCTCTCGGGGTTGATCCAGAAGAATTCTGCAGTTTTAGCCTCGATCCCCCTGAATTTCTCCCCAGCAAACCACATCCCGTCTAGTGACAATCACACAGCTTTTTCTGTGATACTCTCCGTCCTGTATACCATCCAGTCTCATATCCCTTATCAGTCTTCAGATTACCGCAGCTCAGTATGACCTCCGTGGAGGACCATGACAGACATGCCTGGTGGTGGACTCGGAAGTCTTGACACACGAAAGCCCTTTGAGATAACAGGTACAAGTTGCTCTAGCCTACTGCTTTCCAGAAGAGATGGCCTAGTGATGGGCAGGTGACCACTGAGGCTAAGAGAACACCCACTTCTATCAAATGTTCGCTAGAGCCTGAGCATGGCTTCCTGTGAGCTCAGAGGCACCGAAAAGAAATCCTGCTTACCGGTGTGGTTCTATGTCTGCCTCATCGGTGGCATTCAAGCTGACTTACAGCAAAGCAAACTAGGTTCATTCCTGCTAATGCTGAACCTCTGTTTCTCAAGGGTTGGGCTATGCCCCATTTGTAGCCTTAACTACAAATGGTTCTGTACTGCCCATTCCAGGAATGGCAATCATGTCTTCATTTCAAAAAGTTGTTTATAGCCATCTTGTAACCCTACCTTTGTTTCGAAAGGGATGTTGTGGCTACCTTGTTATGGCGACCCTGTAACCACCCATGTCTCTGTGTCAGGAGGGATTAACTTGCTATGCTCATGTTCTGCTTCTCTAACCCCGCCTATGTGGACTGTCAAATCCCTCATTTGGAAACCCTGTAACCCTGAGCTATAACATCCAGGGTTGACATCTCAAGCCCTGCCTTAGCAGGAAGCAGCTCATGTAGAAAACTAAAAAGGCTTGCTTTAATTAATTTGGCCATGATGATTGGGGTCAGTGGTCTTTCCCCTCACATCTTTGGGATTAACATACTCTTGAATGACTCATTGTGTAACAATTTTTACTTAAAATTGTGCCACAGGTCATATGGAAAAATTAACATAAGACTACACACGGGATCACCTACATCTTCTTTATGGGGAAAACATGCACATGGGATCACCTATGTCTTCTCTATGGGGAAGACTTGCACATGGGATGGCCCATGTCTTCTCTATGCAGAAGACTATAACATATCAGAGTTCACAGCCTTTATCCATGATTCTCGAATCTCTGGTCTCTAATTTGCAATAATGAGCTTCAAATTCATCAAACTTCAATAACCAAAAGAGAGAACACATTTGTTCACCTTAAGTCTACAGTTCACGCCTGGGATGCTAATTTACTAACACATTCAGGACACATTCAAATATGGACTTCGCTGGGCATCCATGGTCACTGACTTCATCTGGGCTTTTTAAACTTCCCAGCAAGGGCGCAAACCTCTGCTGTGTGGCTCAACAGTGGCCACATCACCTTTATCCTCTGGCAACATTTAATGGCGCAGCCTCTCTTTTCTTTCCCGCACCGTACATTAATTTATTAATTTCTTATTGGTGAAAAGGCAAATGTCTGAAAGCAGCTCTCCCCTACAGCCCTCCTCTGATGGGCAGGCAGCTGTCTCCTGGGTTTTTGCCCCTTTTAAGACTGCTGTGGACCAGAAGTATGGGTGAGGGTTTTCATCTGCTCTAAGAAGACAGAGCCCTAACCTGGGGTTGGTAAAGAGGTCTGGGCCTTAGGGAGAGGGTGCGTACTGTCGTGGGGTCAGTACTGTGTCTGCACACAGTGTCTATGTGTTGCTTCATGGATCATGCGTGCAGGACCCACAACAGAAAAGCAGGAGGGTAGAACATGGCTGGCAATGTCTTCCCAATGGAATCTCAGAGACCACAGAAAGCAAAACAGGAAGGAGACAGGGGACAACCCAGTCTCTCTTGACTCCAGCTGTAGACTGCTCTGACTGGGGACTGCTAAGACTTCTTGGGCAAAGCCTAGCTTGCCTGGAGCTTCCGTGTATTGAAAATAATGCAGCAGCTTAGACCAAATGGCTTTTGTTAGAAAGAAAGGTTTGGATGAACATTACTCCTTATTCTTAGACCAGTAAAAGAACGGTGTCGCACAGAAAGGGTGTCTGGGTAGCTTCCTTTCACAGTATTCTTTCCCTTCTTCTGTTTGTTCTCGCTGTGGCTTTTGCTAGGTAGGATCTCTTTCCTTTGACTCCTTCTCCCCAGTCTGCAGCTTCCTTCTTTCTGCCTCTTCCTATTTTAATGAGACAGAACTTAAAATGCACCAGGTAGTAAGTTCTAGGCTGTATGGGCAGTGATCAAGAGCTCAGCCAAATACCCTTTAGTTTGGTTCTTCATGGGGAAAAAATGCTGTGTTTTTTATTTTCCAAGAATAAACTGAGAGTTATTTAAATGTGAATTGAACATCCCTGAAGCTCTTGTTCCTAAGAAAAACCACGAATGTCTAAAAGAATCCTGACTCAGAATATGGGAGCTACAGAGGAACCAAGGGCAATGTTGTTTGCTATGTACCTGCTCTGGATCTGGTTAACAGCTTGTATGGCAACAGGAAGCATTTGTAACATGGCCAGTTTAATGGTCACATTCAGACTAAACACACTAGACACATTGCAGTGTGAGTTTGGGTTACTCTGAAGAAAAAAAATCAATTTCTGTAGATGGCTTTTAATATTACTAGTTATAAAGACTATAAACAATTTTTACCAATTCTAATTCAATGTGGTGGGTATTTGAGCTACAGAATTTAAATACGTGAAAAGTGTGTTAAAAACTAAAGTTAGGCAAGGAGTTATTAACTAATTAACTAACCAACTAACCTGTGAATTAACAAACTAACTAACTAGCCCTGGTAGAAACATTTATATAATTGTTGAAAAACAAGAGAGTTACTGTCTTGTTTAGATGGGGTGTCATTGACAGAGAAACAAACGCTATATTGCTAATACCGAAACATATCCAGTAGCACAGTTTTGCTTTTTAAAAAAATGACCTATAAAAATTTTTGTCCTTAGTAACCATTTGGATTAGGGGTATTCACCACTGTGGGTTGGTAAGTCATTGTTGATAGCACTCGTATTAGCCGGGCCATTTACAAGGTAAGGGCTCCTTTCCATTCATAGATTGCCTTGCATGCTACAGGTGGGTTCACATGGGTAGAAGACCCCATTTCTTATTCAAGAAGGAAAAGCAATCCATGTTCTTCAGAGCAATGACCCAGACATAACTGTGAAAGGAAGCTGTCAATTAATTATAGCTTCTTCTGTTACCAAGGGAACGGCCATCAACAAAGACAATGACTTTCAGGGTCCTCGTCCCAAACTGGCCTGGTTTTGTTATTGCTATAAAAACTCTCCACTGCTTTCTCAGAAGCCTCTAGAACATTTGTCTCCGCGGAGCCGGAAGGACCAGTTCTGATGCTCTGCAGACCTCACTGCACTGACAGGGAGCACTAGGAAGCATCTCTGTAAGGAACGAGCTGGAGAGAACAAACGGAACGCACAGTGTTGCGAGGAGACAATCCCTGTTTCACCAAGTGTCTGCCTTCCAGAGAAAGGATGCCAAGACCAATACGACCTCTCCAACCGACAGCCACCTCCACCCAACACTCGCATAGCGCTGCTTCTAAGCAGTAGCCCACCTGGAGAAGTGCCTCCCCTCCTCCCCTTCACTCTTCATCCAAGAACCTGTCTGATTAATTGCATCCCAGCCTGATGGCTTCTTTTTTCAACACCTGTTCAGAGTTAATCAAGCTTCAGACAAATGACATGCCCTAAGACAACCTATTGCTGAATAGCTGCTATTTAGAGACAAATGATAGACTGGGTGGATCACATGAGATTCGCACTCAGGGATGAGACGGAAAAGTCTCCGTTAATCCACTATGACATGGAGGTACCAGCAGTGGCCAGATGGAGATGCAGACTCCCCGAGGACCTGGGTTCTCTGAGTTTAGGAGGAACATCTTTTGATGTTCAGAAAACAAGTTTGCCCATGCCAAGATTGTTATCTGTTATTTTAGTGGCAGATATGAGCCTTGTTTGCGCTACTGGGAAAATCATGTATTCTTCTAAAGTCATGCTAGTGACTCTTTTTTATGCTTGTTGGAGATCACCATTTGAGACATGTTTGGTGCATTAACTGAATGCATCAACAGAAACAATAACTCTTAGAAAGCAGTGGTAATTTTAACAATTCTAGCTCTGTGATTAAAATAATCCTAGCATGAAGATGCCCAAATCTCTCAGATTTCTTCTCCTTTTCATACCTGGAATTCAGTGGCTTCTCTGTCTCATGCATATTTTTTAAATCTTCAAATTCTCTTTTATGTGATTGTTATTGCAAAAGCATGAAATGATGAAGGTAGAAGTCAGAAGGACCGGGAAGGAGAAAAGTGATGCTGATGTTGACTGGTGAGGAGTAAAATGTGGGGACCACAGGCATGTGCACACACACATGCACACGCGCACGCACACACACATGCACACGTGCACACACGCACATGCACACGCACACACGCATATGCATGCACACACATGCACACGCACACACGCACACGTGCACACACGCACATGCACATACGCATATGCATGCACACACATGCACACGCGCACACACGCATGCACACGCGCACACACGCATGCACACACACTCACACACACACGAGCTTAGGGTAGCCCATGGGCATGGGCCAGGACAAGCTGGCCCAACCCCTCCCAGCTAAAGACACGTGCATTTCCAGCTTCAAGTCTGTGCTCCACTGCTTTTTCCATGCCAGAAAAAGGGCTCTGGCGTGTGACTTACTTCACCAGTGTACTATTGAGCAGTTGTCTGTATTTTCTCTTCTACTTCTTCTGAATTCCTTTTTTATTAATTTTTATACGATATATTTTAATTGTTTCCCCTCCTCTCCAACTGCAAACAGATCCTGCCCACCTCCTTACTTACCCCCGCTCCTCTGTCTCTAATATCTCAAATCCTTGCCACTTCTCTTGGTTTCTGAAGGTGGCTTTTTCCTGCAGTCCCAGTATGTACATCCTAACCATTGTGGGTTCTTTGTTTTTCTATGTCCCCAGAGACCGGCCTAGCACTTGCACTCAGCCCATGTGACACTCTGTGCTAATATATTTCAGTGACTCCCTTGGCAAACAGAATTTTTAATACAGCCTCTTTAGCAAAGGTTACAGAACCCTATCTACTGGATTGTTCTAGATTCTTCAGAACCATCCCAACCAATCCAGTCCCTGCCACCTTCCCTTTCCTGAGGTCATGCTGGCCTTCTTGTTAGCCCTCAAGTCTTCTCACTCAAGGCTCAGACCCTTCCTTTTTCTACCACCTAGAATGATTTCTCATTCAGACCATTTTTGTTAGACTGTCAGCAAAAAATGGTGATTTTGGTTTTCTGAGACACGGTTTCTTAATGTAGTGTTGGCTGTCCTGGTACTAGCTCTGTAGATCAGCCTGACCTCAAATTCATCCTCCTCTGGCTCCTGAGCACTGGAATTAAAGGTATACACCACCACTGCCTGGCAACGATAAGCAACTTTTAAGAGTTGGAAAGCAGTATGCCATCACTACGTTAGGCCGCTAAAAATCTCTTTGAATGTTAACATTGTCCCTTTCTTTACTGTACTTCTAACAATTACAGCTGTGTACTCCTCAAAACACCAACTAGTGAAGGAAGAAGCATGAGACTCTCTACAAGAGAGGTTCTCAGCCTGTGGATTGCAACCCACCTGGGGTCGCATAGCGGATATCCTGCATATCAGATACTTACATTGCCATTCAGAACAGTAGCAAAATTACAGGGATGAAGGAGCAACAAAAATAATGCTATGATCGGGGTCATCACAACATGAGGACCTGTATTAAAAGGTCACAGTGTTAGTAAGGTTGAACCACTGCTCTAGAGAGGGTCAGAATAACTATCTTCCTTGGTTGGCTTTTTCCTCCAAAATTTTGTAGCAAAAGGGGTTCATCAAGGGTCTGAAATGGGATATTGGCCAAAATAATTTTCAAATGGATGACATTCCGCATGCTTAAAATGTGCTCTTTGGTACATGCCACATGTACACAGTACATGTATGAGAGTGTACGCCAATATTGTTAGCTTTTAGGAAGTCCCCATCTTAGTAACACCAACAAAAAGGAAGATCTGGGCTTTGCATCCTCATTACTATACTGGACCTGCATCTCGTCAGAGTTGTGGTTTTGTTTATTTATTTTAGAACAGTTTTGGTTTGTACAGATGGGTTTGGGATCAATGTCTTTCTCCAGCTCCTCCTAATATTGGTACCATAACATAATCACAGTCTGTTGGAGCTAAGAACAAACAGTATTAACACCTTGCTAGCTCACAATATTTTACTCCCACTGCTGACTTGAGGACCCTGCTCTGTTCTGCACACCCCTTGTCCTGAGGTTCCTCCCACTCATGACATTGGTCTACCTTCCCTCATCTTTATGACCGTGAGATATTTTGAGAGCTTTCTCAGTTTCTGGCTGGGATAAAGCCACTTTAGCAGCGAACACTAAGAACGATATTGCCTGAGGGCAGGTCTGTCTTTTGCTTTCCTCGGGAATTGTTCCGCCCTCTCCTGTGGTTCATCAGCTTTGGGTGAAGCGGCTGGTGTGAGCTCTGCTTCAGAGAATAAACACGCTGTGAAGCAGACAGTGGAAAGCTGCAACATCAAGACAAACTGCTTGCTCAGGTGTGCCAAGACAGTAGTGCTGTGTGTGTGTGTGTGCGTGCGTGCGTGAGTGCGTGTGTGTTGTGTGCGCGCGTGTGCGTGTGTGCGTGCGTGAGTGCGTGTGTGTTAGGGGGTAATCTATGGCCACACGTTACAGAGATGGCAAGCCAAGACTGATAGGTGCCCCACATCGATCCTGCTTCGTTTCCTACAGGCTAAAATGCTACGAGTTAGTAGGTGTGCTCATACCAAACTCTTCATGACCCTATTACACTGTAAAGATTCTTTTAGCGCAAACCTGCAGGGCATCTGCAGCTTTAAAATGGCGACCCCACCCTGGTGAAAATGGCAGTCACTGAAGGGCTCTGCCATCACAGCTCACAGCCCACTGGAAGAAGAAATCGGTTAAATGATCTCCCGAATCCTTGTCTTTTGGAAATATATCCATTGCTTTTATAATAAACAATTAAGCTGGGCACATCTTAGTCTATTTATAGTTGCTAATTTGCAATGTCAGATTTCACCTCATTTGCAAACTTAACTTTCTAGTATACAGCTGAAGCGATCAGGATTCCACAGGCCTATCGCATTTACATAAGTAGCAGCCACTGGGTAATTCATTCCTTGCCTTTGACATATAAGGGTTACTTTTAATCTTTCTATTTAATTCTAAAGCAATCGAAAGTAGGAGGCTCAGCATTACAGAGCTACACACATTCCACAAACAAATTACCTTCCTTTTTTCCCCCCAAAGACGTAATTGATGCTTTGCCCCCGTTAATGCGGAAGCCTGTTTTTCAGGGATAACAACCACACCCAAGAGAGAGAAGTTCTGTTGTCTTGCAGCAAGGACAGTTTATCCAGAAAATTCATTACATCTGGAGTAAGCATGGTTCATTTTAAATAAAAAAAATGCACTTCTGAAAACTAAGACACAATTATAAAAATTAAGAACAGAGATAATTTTGTTGTGTCATTTTTAATTCCTTTTCTCCAAAGAATCTGCTTTATAGTTCATATCATCTGCAAACTGCACAGTGCTAGGCCATGCTCCTACACAGCGTCCACACCTCCTGTGCCCTTAGTGGGTGAGATTGGGCCTCTCATTGTGTTCTGCAGATATTTTTGGTGCGGGAGAATTATCTGTATTCTGTCAATCATGTATTTTAATAAAAC
>LOEQ01000768.1:183004-207012 GCA_001685075.1 Bramus lutescens | reverse complement strand
ATAAATAAATAAATAAATAAATAAATAAATAAATAAATAAATAAATAAATGCAATCTGCTTCTATCACTGGCTTTCAGGCTATTTTGAAGAATGTGGTTCTGTTTATGCAGTAATAGGCAAACTGTGTGTGCTGATTCTCAGTACACAGTGTTTAAAAAAAATCCTAATTTCTGCATTCTAGGCCCCATCGAGTGCTGTTTCTTGGGATATTTTTAATTCTTCTGACTCATGTACAATGTTAAGTTGAACATAAATGACTCTCCTTAATTAAAGTCACACTCACAATAATAAAGAAATAGTGATTCCTGGACCATAAACCATCTGGTATTCAAAAGTAAAAAGAGGCAGGTGAGGGTGCTAGGAGTTGTAGGCAAAGCCAGGAAGGTTCCAGGGTTTTGATTCAGAACCGGGAGCATGATCCCTGTCTGAATGAATTCACACCTGTTCCCATCAAAAGCTGAAGTTTGTGGTATTATTTATGTGCTTCCTCTTCAATAAGAACTTGGTTAGTCAACTTGACATTTGAAGTGAAAGAAAAAAATCACCCCAAAGACAACTCTACAGAGAATTTATTTCCCCAAAGATGAATTAGTAGGACTAACTGATTCCTCACAAAATGGGTCACAAAGACAAATCAGTCCATAACAGCGACTGATGGCGGACTATCAGGGCAGTCAATCAGTTCAGTTGATCAGGGTGGTCGATCAGGGCGATCGACAGGGTGGGCCCTGGTTTCCTATTTCCCCACCTCATCAGCTCCAGTGATGTGACAGAGAGTTACATTTCTTGGTTGCTGGTGGTTTGGTTGGCATCGTGACAGGACTTGCTTATACCCAGCACTTCCCATGACGCAGAAACCCCTCCTTAAAGTCCTCAATGGGAAAGATTTGTCAAGACCCCCACATCCAGCTATTTATTGATTTTCGGTGAAGTGCTCAATCCCTGACCCTCATGTTGCTAACCCTGGGACCTGTGACAGTCACCTGAACTCTGCCACAATACAGAAGTGCCTTGAGGACCTGGTTGCTTTATTATCCTAATGGGGCTTTGAAAACTCTATCACAAACATGATCAGGAAGATCTCACTAGCCACTTCCAACAGTTTTCTGGAATATTCCATTCAGGAACTTAGCTATACCTCAAAAAATTGCTTAGATTCTACACAAAGAGCCTAAGAGCCCAGGGAAAGCAATCAAGCTGATGGATTGTGAGACAGAATCCAAGTGGGAGTGTTTGGGAGAGACAGACTACAGTCAGCTCCTCGTGCAGGAGCATCAGAGACCAAAGAAAGTCACCTTCACCTACAAAGGCTGCTGCACAGCTATTATCTGCATTCTGGAAGAAGCGAAACAAGAGCTACTGGCATCTGCTCTGGTCGCTGCTCAGACTGAGAGGACTGGTGGCAGATGGACAGATTTCTGGGGAGTGAAACGGAAACCTTGGATACAGGCACAGAGCTGCCTTAAAGGTTGTAAACGTTCAGGCGTGTTAACGGCAATTTCATCATTCTCTAGAGTGACTGTAAACCCTTTAAAATGGAGACATATTTCTGCAGTTGCTGCTATAACCCGTATGAATGGATTTGTCCAGTTCAAGGGCCACAGGTGAGATGTAACATCCAACTGAGTGTCTGCCCCCAGTTTACTTCCATCTCACGACACCCAGACAACATCAGTTACCTCTGAAAGTTTATAAAGCTGAAGCTGCCCACATAAGACATGACTTATCTTCACACATTTAATGGGCTCCTGTCAGTTTCAGCTGATTGGGGTTTGCTGCTCCGTGTCGGCTGCTCTCCTTTTAACTCAAAAGCAGTCTGTTAGATTGAGGGGGAAACGTCTCCAAGGAAAGGTTCTGGAGACTGGAGACCTGTTCAGTATCCGAAAACGAACGCCCTCTGCCCCAAACATACTGTGACAGCACACTCAGGATTAATTCTGCTCTAAGGCAGACAAAGCCATGATGTCACAAAAGGCCAAGCATTTCTAAAAGCTGGCAGCACAATTACAGACAGAGGATGTGTCCCTGGTGTCTAGGTCTGGAAACTGAACAACTAACTAACTGGTTAGGCAGGTTCTGTGATTCTATGGCAAATCAGTTAAAAGGCATACATATTTTCACATTAGCAGAACTGCATTATGCTTCCTATTCAATTTAAAAGGGAGTGTTGGCCTCTCTGAGCAGTCTCCGGGGCCATCTCTGTTGCTCCATTCTCCATCCTCGCTCTCTGAAGTAGCCTTGGCTGCCTGCCCCCTACACAGCCCTCAGCACACACCTTGCTGGCTCTCTTCCCCACTGGTAACACCTGAGCTTGCCCGAAGTGCCAGTCTTCCCCCACTGATTCTCCAAAGCAATCAGACAGCGAATCTTTGGTCTTGATATTAAAGGATCAGAGGCCTAATGTAACGCTCCCCGAGTTTCTCTTATAGTGCTTAATCATTTATAGCGCAGAACATTTGAAACAGACTCGAAATAGACTTCTTTGCAACTCTGATCTCCTGTAAGAGAAAAGCCATCATGTATATTTTATGACCTAGAATATTTTATGTCCATTGACCAGGGCACTGTGCTGAGATGTGAAAGCGTAGACGTCTCTGTCCTATGAAGGGAGCTGTGTTCGCACCTCCTTTGAAGGGTGCAGTGGGCTACCGGGCCATGCTTATACATAAGTGTGTGCTATTGCTTATCCGTATGCTCGTCCTTTGCAAATACATTAACATCGGGAAGAATGCTTCTACCAGTCAGGCAATGGAAGCATTTCATTTAAACAAGACACAGCTATCCTACCGAATAACCACGTGAAACAATGCATCTTTCCCTGGGTAGAGACGCTGCTGCAGGGTTTTCACTCAACTTCCTCCAGCCAGTGAAAGTGAAGCCTTCTCCGAGACATCTTCTAGAAACACAGATGTTGGAGGGAAAAAGAAGCCTGAGAGTAAAGTTTGTCAGGGGCTGCAATCCCACATGAACCTGACTGTACCTTACTCGCAAGGACCATAAGATCTTTCTGGTCAACAAAGAAAAAAAATTATCAAGAATTAATAAATAGCTCTCAAGACAAGACATGCACGCCTCTAGGGAACTGCAAGAGCTTGTGAAACACCCAGGCTACTGGGACCACCACTGTCTCTAAGATGAGGTGTGTGCGGATGAGGAATGTGGATACAAATGCAGTCACCACCTGGAGCAAGTAGATATCTGGTGACATCATCAGAAAGCTTCCTTTCTGTTTTATGTCCTTCCGATTCTCTTCTGCGGGAGTCATTGAATCCTTCTTGGGGGGATGATATTCATCATGGGTTCCAGAAAGTGCACTCTGTCTTCTCAGGTGACAAAAGCGTTCTCGCTCCTTGTGAATTCAAGCCACAGTGCTCATTCGAGAAGCACAATTCCCACACCAATGAAAGAGTAGCAAGGGGCACACTTTGAGGAAGCCACTAGAAACTCAGTTTCTTGGTCACGGCCATCCCTGCCTTTCCCTACTGTCTCCCTGTCTTGCTAAATTCCTGCATTGAATTCATAACCTGAGCAGCTGGCAGGAAGTAGATATTTCTAGCTGGATGCCGTGGCGGTGTGGGGCCCTGCCTTCCTCTTGAGAGTCACTGCTGTGGGTCTTCTCATCTTGGCCAATGAATCAATGACACAGTCAGGGAAGGGGCATTCTTGCCCAATCCTCAGTCATCTGGGTGCTCACAGATTTCATTACAAGCAACTCCATTAATTCAGCTGCATCAGTTCCTAGCACATGAGCATGCGCACTTGACAAAATCTTTAATGCACTCTACAGTGTGTGTGTGTGTGTGTCTGCATGTGTGTGCAAGATCAAGGGGAGAAAAAAGTAGAGGGAGGAGAGAGATTGAGAATTAATTTGATCATTCTCAGCCTGTTCCTTTTCTGTGTGTTCAGTTCACAGCTTGTGTAGAGGTGATAGCTTTTGTCTTGGGACTTTGGCGGGTGCATGGCAAGCACACTTCTGTGTCATGTTCTGTTTCACTGAAATACAAGGAAGATCTGTAGAAAGCAGAAAGGGAGGGTCAGTCAGTCACTCGAGGAGAGAAGAAAGGTAAAGACAGCCTTGAGGGTCTGGGTAAATAGGGGCTAACTTGAGGGATCCAAAGATGTGCTACGTGCAACGTAACAAGGTCCAAAGGAAGGGAGAGAAATGGAAGGCAGAAGGGAGGAAATTTCCCTTGTCCACAAAATCTAATAACCCATGTTTCTCTAAGGTCTCTGTGTGAAGGCGTGGATTCCAAGCAAACACTAATGTGAAGTGGAGGAAATTTTGGGAGGGGGGTGAGTGGGAGGGTTTTAGATCACTTGGGGTCATACTAGAAGGGGATCCAGTCATGTCCTCTTCCCTCCTCTCTGCTTCCGGCCAGAAGGCGAATACAGTGTATTCTAACCCAAGGCAACAGCAGCAGCCAATCACAGATAGGTGGGACAGCGCTGGAATTTTGTGTGGTTTGAACCTGCGCACGGCTTGTGCATATCCGAGTGTATATGTGTGCCAGCCGCATTATTCTAGAAGACGCTTCTAGAGGATCCGGCCTCCTTGGTGTCTTCCACACCCTCTAGTTCTTAACCTTCCTCTTCCTCTTCAGCACACTTCCCTGATCCCCAAGGGGAGGGGTTTGATGCAGACATCCTATGTAGGACCGGATGTGCACTGTCCAGTTGAGGGTCTCTGTGGCAGTTACCATTTACTGCAAGGATAAGCTGGGACGGTAGATGTTTTCCAGAGAAATATCGCTGATACAGCAGCCACACGTGAGGGAAGGCCACATACGTAGGAATTGTTAGTCAACACAAAACAGAGTCTGTGATTTGTGTGTGTGCTTTTGTTGTTCTCTTTTGTTTTATTTTAAGTTTGGTTTGATTTTAATTTTTAAAAGTCTTTCCAATTTTCTTGTTTATTTTGGGAGAGAAAGGGAGAGATGGAATCTGAAGTTGGGTGGGTAAGATGTGGGAGGAATTTGGAGGTTGGAAATACAATAAATTTATATAGCTTAAAAATTTAAAGTATTTTAAAATTGTGTTTGTTCTCAATTGAAGCTTTATTTCTCTAGAAAAACTATGTGTAATTAAAGTCAGTTGGCCAACTGAAATTTTAAGAGAATTTGGTTTACACATATTTCCCTTTCTATATTTTTGTAAAAATTTATTTCAATTTAGGTGAGTGTGTGTGTTTTTGTGTGCAGGTTGGTTCCTTCTTAGGTTATAAGGATCCCTTGGAGGTAGAGTTACAGGCGTTTGTAAATTGTTCAGTGTGGGTGCCGGGATCCCAACTCTGATATGCCTGTAGAACAGAAATGGCTCTCAACCTCTGAGCCCTCTCTCTAGTCCTTGAGTGTTTTGAGCATCAGAAACGATGAATTATAAGATACTGTACAAGATTGTTACGACTGCCATAAAAAATCACTGCATAATAAATGAAGAGTAATTTGCACTGAAGCACCTGCTACGATGCAGTACAGCCCCAAGTGGAGGCAATCTCATGGGGGGTAGCATGTTGCTGAGGCCCCTCCAGAGGGTGCAAATCAGCAGCAAGTCCTTCAACAAGATGTGTCTCCTTTTTGCTTAGTTACACTCTATCCAGTGAATTACTCTTCCCAGGCATACTCATGGGAAGGTATTAATTAGACACTATCATCTCCATTTTACTAGAAAACACTAGTTTAGTAGCTTATTAGAATAATTCTTGGACATATTTCTGCAGCTTTCCAATTCACTCTGGCAGGGAGTAGCTAATGAACTTGAGGAAAAAGTCCAACAATTTAAGACGCATAAGGACTAAAATAAAACATGTTTTTTATAGATTTATCTTATTACGGTGTGTGTGTATATGTGTGTGTCTGTGTGTACATGTGTGTATGTGTATATGTGTCTGTGTGTGTGGGCACCACATGAATGGAAGTGGCCACTGAGGCCAGGAGAGGTTGTCAGATCCCCTGTAATTGGAGCACAGGCCGTTGTGGGACACCCAATACAGACCTACATCTAGGCTCTCTGCAAGATGGCTTTCCACTGGAGAAACTACAAGGAGATAATTACGGACAGCAGGGCACCGGCCAGAAATGTATGGATCATTCTGGGTGGGTGGTGGCAGCGTCTGGGAGAAGCAGGAACAAAAGCAAAAGACGTACGGAGGAAAGAGTGGAAGAAACGGTGATTTACCGCCAGTTTCCGTCAGCAAGAGCTGCAGAGAAAGTGACAAGCGGAAATCTCAATGGGCAGGTCTAACAACGGCCTTTCACTGAGTTAGAGTCATATTTTAACCTCCTATTATGTGCAAGGTGCTAAGAGAGATGCAAATATATAAGGCATCGTTTCCTGTATGAAATAAATGAGTGAGATTTGGGAAAAGCAAGGTGAGAAATGAAAATGCCGATTCTGAAGAGCGCTTCTATTTAACCAGAAAAACCAAGCTGATCAGTGACTGCCCATCTCAGCAGCCAGCTGAAAACGTTTCTTTAGACATGAGATCAATTCACACGTTATTCTGATTGAACCGCATCTACATTACGTGCCTACCATCTGAGCTGCTTGTTGAATCGACTAGTTTCTGCTCCCTTGTCAGATCTGGTGGGGNGGGGGTTAGAGATCAAGGTCTTCCAACACTAAAGTTGCAGCCATGTCCTAGGGAGCAGATGACAGCCCTCCTAATGATTGAATATCACAGGAAGATGTAAGCAGCACACACTTCCTGACAGTGGCCTGGGGATGTCTAAGGCCAAGCCTTGAAAATCTGTCACTGTAAGCTGTGGGTACATTGGTCTGTGTGCAACAGGATTTCTGGACAGCGACAATGGAGTAAGAAGTTACCAGAATTAATTGACTTGTTTCAACCAGACTATTTCCATGTACACATAGATGTGTGTAAAGTGTTTATATGGACATAGGGCAGTACAGAAGATCATGATAAAAGAAGTCAAGGAGACCTTAGGGGCACAGTTAAAGATGGTGTCTCTGTTAGAGGGAAGTCTAGCACACGGGACTCTTGAGTCTGGGGTTATAGCCAGCACTGTGTCCTGTGCTCTGCCTCTCAGTTGACTGGCTTTGAGGTAACCATTTTTACAAGGAGTCTTAAAAGGAGACCATTTTGAACTCAGGTTCCACAATCTATCCACAAGAATTGGAACGATTTTGGAAGAAAGGCTACAGGATAATGCAGTGTAAGAGTTTAGTTTTGTAATAACACACACATTGTCTTCCCCAGTTTTACTCCCAACAGCAAAGAGCGGAAGTTTTCATGTTTCCCTAAAAATCTCCAGAGTTGGGTCATTCTGATGCCTTTGATTGACTCTTCTTTGGATAAATATGATGTGGAGCATATTCTCAAATGATCTTTTCTCTGTCTTCGTACATTCTCTGGCGAGGTGTCTACTACTATCTTTGACTTGATTTTTTTAAAAAATAAATCCGCTTTATTACTACTTGGGGCAGGGGAGAGGGGAGGAATCTCCTTGTCCCGTCAGCTTCTCGTAGCATGTGGCTATATCCCTTCTTCCTGGGCTCTATGTTTCCATTTGTTTCCCTGGGTCTGAGAAGAAACAAGAGGGAAGAAGACTTTGGAAAATCTCAGGAATCTCGGTTTGTTCTGTGTACTCCTGATGTTAGAGTAAGCCTGTGTGCTGCACAGTTGTAAAGGGGCACAGCTGAAGAGAGCCCTGCAGTTGAGTTCAGGTTGCGGAAGACGCTGAGGGAGTGGAGCCCACTCTCTGACTGCTTACATGTGTGTTGTCCATTAAGCTGAATACTTTCTTCTCAGCTGTCAGATTTGGGGGACAAAGAGGAGTGAGAGAAGTCGGGGTCTTCCTGATATCCCTCGCACTCCCGTGGTACTTCCGACATAGACAAGCATGCTCAAGCATCACCCTAGTTCATCCAGCCAAAAATTACTCTCTGGTATGGCTTTGTCCTTGGAGGCAAGTCCTCGGGTTCATGTCCAACATGTTTCCTAGTCTGTCTGAATTTCTGCCCACATTTTAGGAGTAGTTGTTACCAGTACAGAGCTCCCTTGACTTTGACTTTGGAGCCTCCGGGATACATGGCATTGAGTTCACCTTTTTATTCTATGCTTGGCACATGAAACAACCTGTCTTAACTTTATGAGTAGAACCTAAGCCACAGAATCAGCCAAGTTATCTAATGGTCAAAGAAAAAGGGGGATTAATAAGTCAGTTTGATATATAACATTAATATGACTTTCTATTTATAGAAAATTTTAATATCCTCCAAATATCTCAGGGATTGGCCTATAAGGCTGATGAAATAAATGATGGCCATCTTGAAAAGCTAAATCTGGAACAGTTACTATGCAATTATGTAATTGAGCTTGTTATGGATGAACTTGATTGATTTTTGTTCATCCTTCTTTTACCAACTCAGTAATGTTCCAGAACCAGATTAAAAATGGTCAGTTTTTGCTTTACCTTTACTATGCTTTTAAAAATATATTGTTGGTATTTTCTTTCAGTTTCATAGTGAAGGGTACAATCCTCAGGTTTAAAAGTCCATTCTGAAGGAGATAGTATGGAAGGCAGATTTTGTTTGTCTTCTACATGTCCTCTTTTATATGTTCTCTTACTGTTTCAGCTAGATCAACAGTTACAAACCAGTCAATGTCTCCAATAATTCAAATAGCTCTCCCATTTATCCAAAGTGCTCAGAAAACTGATGCTACTCTCCCACTTAATCCAGTAAAGGAGACATGGAGTCTTGCATGTGGGTATTTAGGACCCATTTCACATAAATAAACACACAAAATATCTCAAACAGCACAGAATGAAAAATAAATATAAACTACAGTCTTTGTGAATATAAATCCTCCTCACAGATGTTTCTGGAAGCTAACATGGATGCTTTCATTGCTGTCCTTCTTGTGTAACACAAATGAGCAAATATGGCAGTTGGTCTTTACAGAATGCAAAGTCAACACTTATTGTTGCTTCTAATGCAATCTTTGTTTACACGTTATTGATGATAATCAATTGATTTCACACCACAGCCAATAACTGATAATCAGGACTGTGCTGATCCTTAATGTGCATGGATTGGTATGTACTCAGAACCATACGAACATAATCAGGAATTGAAAGCGAGCAAGACCATGACCATGACATCCATTCAGTTTCAGGAAACTGTAGGAACAAAGCCATTATTCTCAAATATTGTAGCTATTAGGAAGCTCTCTTTGCTCAGCGTTCCAAGTCTGTTATGTGTGAGGATGATTATAGAGAGTATAAAGAAGGTTCTGTGGCTAGAACAGAAAGTTGAGCAGATCCCTAAAAGACAGATATCTCTGACTAATGTCAATGCCCATGAGTGGCATCCCCATAATACACACAAGCTAACTCTGCCACTCAAGAGACAACAGGTACGTATGGGGACAAAGACAGAAATATGAGGAGCCGTCCCTCAACTTTTGCATATTGGGAAGCCAGTGATAGTGGTAAACTCTATGCAAAATACACACTCCAAGGAAGACAGTAATTGTGCCATATTCCAGGAGTGTAACAGTGCTGTTGAAGCCTTTATATAAATATGTGTTTGTGTGTCTTCACACAAATAAGCAATTGCTTTGGGCATAAACAATTAGAACTCAAAATGCAGTGATATGTTTGGTACTCATAATACATTCAACCTGCACTGGAATTTCCCAAAGTAAGTGAATCCAAACAAACAAAAAGATTGCCTCTATATGTGCACATTTTCACATGTGCACACGCACACACAAGTGCACACACACACACGCATTCTGCTAATGGCTCAGCTCCATGTCTTCTCAAGGCCCCATGTTTCTGGCCAGATAGCCATGGTGATACATTCATCTAGAATAGCGGTTCACAACCTGTGGATCACGATTCCTTTGCAGGGTTCAAATGACCCTTTCACAGGGGTCACATACCAGATATTCTCACTACTGTTCACAACAGCGGCAAAACCACAGGTATGCAGCAGCAGTGAAGATAATATCATGGTTGGGGTCACCACAGCATGAAGTCCCAGTTTTAGGAAAGTTGAGAACCACTGCTCCAGAGCATCCCAACCAGCCAGACCTTTGCTCATCTAGATCCTTTGCTTTCTCCTTCCTGAAAGACTCCAGATCTTTTTCAGCAACATCCTCAGAGTTTAAAGTGATGAGAAATACCCTGAGATACATTGTGAAGGGGAAAATTTAGTTGAGAATACTCCTTAAATCCTACCATTGAACGATTTATTAAAAAAATGTCTCTGTTAAGACCCTTCCTTTATGAAAATAACATTGAAAAAGAGACCTGCTGACTACTGGATAGGTGTGAATTCCCACACTTGGAAAGCTGAGGATGTAGCATGAGTTTCAAGGCATCCTAGAGGCCAGACTTAGATCTAGACTAAGTAACTACAAAACAAAAGCAAAAAGAAACAAACAAAATAAACAAGGTGAGAATAACAAGTATGTTTTGGGTCACCTCTTGTTTCAAAGGTGCATTATTTATACCTAACAATTATTGGATACATTTGTTAACAATTAATGATTTTTAAAGGACAATAATGAGACAACAATGTCTGTTTTAAAATAACTGGACAAGGCCACAGTGTATCATACAAAAAACACTAGAATCAAAATTCTGCTACTTGTCCATAATGACACTCACTGAATTCTATATTTACTTTATGCTTCTACCTCAGAGTAGTATACTCAAGTATTTAATTGCCTAATTAATGTTTCACTGATCCTCTATTTTTCAAACACAATTAGGCATATTAACATATATGAACTCAGCTTACTTTCAATTATTCATGCAAATTTAAGCATAGGATAGGTTCTTTTTTTTAGCAGCAGAGCATTTACTTCTGGTAAGTTTTCTTACATAATTCTGCTTACCTCAGGCACACTTTAGGAATAGCTTGCACTCAAAGGCTAAGCCTGAAGAAGTGCCTGGCATTCAAGTGCAATTCGTGGAGGTCTAAGCGAAGACTTCCGGCTCAGAGTCAGGAGGTCTGGGCCAACTGTATGTCTGGTAAGTTCCAGGCTAACACCCTCATTTAGAGGGAACATTTAAGGAACCAGACTGTAGAAGAAGTTAGCCTAGTCCTGGTTTTTTATTTCTTGCTGCCGTTGTTGGAATTTAAATGTGAGCTACCACTGGTGCTTAACACTGACCAGCTGCCAACAACACCTTGTCATCAGGTAGTTCAGACCAAAAGTCAGGCAATTCCTCCTATTTTATTCCCAGTCAACCTAAGAAATAAAAGCAGAGGCTTAAAGATCGACTTCTGTTAACAGCTAACCATTTTATTTATTTTTTTTCTAGCTGTCAGCTAATACTATTTATTTTTAGCTTCAGTTTGGGGGTGATGCAGGAAAAGTGTTCTCCAATGGTTAATCCCCAGAGTTAACCTGTGTTCGGAAGCACTGAGGAGATGAACATGGCATGCCTGTGGGAGTGCCTATGAGGGGACTTCGGAGAGGACTAACTAGGCTAGAAAGACCCACCAAAAGCCTCATCCATGGGCTGAGGATGCAGGTGAAAGAAAAAGGGAGTGAGAAGTGTTCATTAAAGGCACACAATCCCTTTCCCGATTCCTCCCCAACATTTGTGTGAGCGTGGAGGTGGATGGGTCCCCCAGAAACAGTGACCTAAAGTATGCTACCCCTTCCTTTTAGGGGTATCAGGAGATACTGGATCACATTACATGGTTGAAAAAAAAAATAACTAATGTATCCAGATGTCAGGTTTGAAAAATGTGTCACATTTTCAGGAGCCATTATTCTGCACACTCGGTAGACTTGTGCCATTTTTAATAACATACAGCCTTATGTAACTTTTATGCTGTCAAAATAAAGCAGAGGGGCATTTACGTATTCATGGCGTCAGGAGCAAGCAGGGGGTCTTGCTCCTACCCTGCAAATATTCCACCACTAGTCTCTCTCCTGGCTCAAGTGCAGCTTCCTCAATCAATCTGGCTCAGACACATCTCTAAAACATCGCAGCCTGCAATGAAATTTATGTGGTTTAGTATTTTAGGACTTTGAAAATAAAGCCTATTGAGAAGGAAAAGCAGAATTCAATCTTTCTAGATGTGCAAAAAGAATAGGAAATAGATGTACTAAACAGAATTGAGAAGTGATGATTCAGCTATCGTCCCCAGTTTAATTCTGATTTTTTAATAATAAGTGTTGAATTCAATATCTCCACTCATGGGAAGGATCTGTTATAGGAACTATTTTTAATTGGAGCTAAATTTATAATCTATACCAGAACTGTGGGATTGGGCAGGTCTGTGGTTTTGAGACATCTTAAATGATCAAAACAGTTACAAGAAGAATATTGAAAATTGGTAAGTTTTCCAGCAGAAAATACTTTTGACAAAGATGATACGGACCAAATAACATAACAATGTGATAATCCGTGCTCTCGATTATTTAACATTCACATCGAAACAGTGATTCCCAGAATATCTCCCACTTAGCTGGTTCCACTTGGCGTATCCAGTTACCTCGGTACAGGCAATGACACAGGAGTTCTATGAATTATATATATATTATATACATTTGGAAAAACACACTTCGACTTCCTAGGTGATGGAATTATAACTCTTAAATTTCTAAAGAAAATGGTAGCTCATAGTGTTTAATATTTTTCAGTGGTTGTAATGTAACCAACCTGCCCTTCTACGAGGGCTCCCCAAGACCTCTTGACTGTGGCCCATCAGCCCAGCAGTGCTTTGGACCTGAGGAAGAACTGAATAATTGACCTGTCAGTCACAGAGAAAGCTCCACTTATTATTTCTCCCAGAATGACAAGTCTGGCTTTGTTGTTCCAGGGTCATACTCCCCTCTTGCACGTAGATCTTGGTTCTGCAACCCAACTCCCGACTCTCTCATCTGTAGTTTGTCTTTCTCTGCCTTCTCATTATGGATCCATAACCCCTGAGGGTTACATCAAGGGGAGATGCTGTCAACATTCAAAGTGATGCTTCTAATTCATCTATTTAAATTTTCCTAAGCGTTCCTTGTATTATTTGGTCCCTCGGGCCACCGTGACATATGTGTACCTCCTCTGACACAGTCCCCTCTCTGGGTGCACCCAGGCGATGGTTCACTCATTAGAGAGATCTGTGAACAATGTCAAGGTCTCAAATGAAAGCAAATGAAAGCGGTGGTGTCTGACAGGTCGCGATTTCTAGACCACTCCATCCCGGGCTTATCTGCTCTTGTTTAAAATAGCTAATGTAACATTTCGAATGTACTCAGAAGATGAAAAGAATGTGTTTTCCATAACCTACATGTCATGTTTGATGCTGTGCATAAGCTAGCTACTAAGTCTTATCAAGCAGGGAAAAGAGGTACTCGATTGTTTCAATAAATGCTAAATACTTAAGATATTCCAAGAGGAAGTCATTATCTTTTCTCCCTCCAGGTTAAAGAAAGAGACTCAGTTCTTTTTCAGAAATATAATTATGACCCCAAACTATGTATGTTTTTCCTTTTCTATCTGAAATAGCAGAGTATGTTTTTTCCCCACCTAACCGTGTTCACATATTATAAAAAATGAGGTTATAAGAAGCTGTTATGCACAGAACGGATGGAAGAAGAGCTTTACGTCATGCCTTGGCCTCTTCAGCTGAATCAGAGAAGGGAAAGGCTCCAGATACATGGATGGGGTTCGTTCTCTTGTTTTCCTATTTTCTTTCTTTTCTTTATTATTAGTAGTCTTTTTTTTTCAGCAGCATTTCATGTAGTCCAGGTTAGACCTGAATTCCTACCTCTACTCCAAGAGTCATAGGATGACAACCAGCCCAGGGTAGCTAATGTTAGCAGTGGTTTTCACCTGTAATTCCATACACTATCATCCCATCAAAGAATTTAAAGAGCTAGGGTTTATCTACCAGGCACATGTAAAACTTCCTCAAAGATGCAGGCATGGAGTAGGGCATTATCAACAGAGATGCTGGGACTTGCTCCTCTGGGGCCCTTGGGTATAAAACTCATATGTTTTCTTTTATAGGGAGGTCATTTCTCAGATTCCAGATTTCAGAAGAGGCTTGAGCTCGGTTTCAAAGGAGCACAAGATTCAAACTGCATATAGGTATTAAAGGAAGGGCATGGGCTTTTTATTGTCTTTTTTAATCTCAGCTTTGTTTTTAGAGATTTTGAGTTGTCACACTGGCTACAGGGTGCAGGGGGAATGTGCAATATCAAACTGACATGGAACCAAGGGCTTGGACTCATCAGGCATTAGGGGTGACCACTCCTGCGCATGCTCTACTGGGCACTGTGATGACGTCATGGAGGGCCTCCATGGCTGACTCTCCTCCACCTTTCAGTTTCTCAAGAGATGCAGGCATCACATAGCACTTTGCAATTAGCATGTCTCCATGAAGAACAGGGTGCTAGAAAGGAAGAAACATACCAACGAACTTGCTGTACCACGTGCCTGTGTATGCGCACACTCACACACGCATGCTCACTCATGCACACTCACACGCATATCCATACACTCACACACACACATGCCTGCCTCCAGCACTGTACCGTTAAGATGAGGTGTCCTTAAGAACCTCGTTCTCCAAGGATGAAAGCGGCATGGCAGCAAATGAGTAGCAGGCCGGCATCCAGCCGTCTCAGGCGCACAGGACAGCTTGAAGTGGGGGGAAAAGGGACGCCAACGGCTACTGGAAAGGCAGCCCAACAATGAGAAGCCCTCATTCTTCCAGGCCACCCAAATTCACTCCTTAGCACCAGTGTCAGGCTGAGGGGCTCATAAGCATCTGTAACTCCAACTGCAGGGCACCCTCCAGCCTTCATGGGCACCTCTACTCCCACACAAATGCACCCCCGTGAAGACACACACACCTACACGTAATTAGAAGCTTTTAACACCTGCAGGAAATTCTTCAAACACGGAGACTACCTGAAGGGAGCAGCCGTGGTGGAGGTCATGAGGTCTCAAGTGAAGAGTGGCTAAAATGTAGACACATCAGGAGTTCAGAAGCAGATACCCAAGCCTCTCTTTGTCGATTGAGAGCAGGCAACCTGTGTCATGGCCCGGTTTTGATGTTTAAAAATGCAGCACTCCTCAGATGATTCGTGTGTTCAGTTCACAACCCCACAGCTAAATGAGCGTGGTCCCAAGTTATAGAGGCAGAGATCTTCTCTTTGACACTTAAACAGCTTTTCCTGCCGAACCCCAGTTTTCTCTGAAACAACGGCAGTGACGGTGAAACCCTAGTGAGCACCTGCTCCCACGATGCGCCAGGCTGAACATGTCACAATTGTCTCACTGTGCTTCATCTCTACCTCTGAGGATCCCTTCATACAGCACTTTCATCCAATAGGGAAAATGTGTTGTTGGGGTACTTTAAAAATTGCTCTATTGAAAAAAAAAAAGTCATCCTGGTTTGTCTCCGCGATGCCTGACCCCAGAACAGGCAGCGACTTGTCACCCATCGCTAAACTGATGTGTTGTTCCCCCATGAACTAGCACCGCTGGACTCTCGGGCTGTGTGCAGTTTCTCTTCCTTGGTCCCTTGCGCTTCTTCCTTCACGGAGGATTGCGGTTGTAAATTGCTCTGCTCAGTCACCACAGCAAGTCACAATTGCTGGGCTAGTTTCTTACAACATTCCATGTGACATGCATGTCACTGTCACCCAGAGCTGAGGCTGTTTTACCCCAGAAGAAAATCGTTCATTCAGTGGCTGCTTCCAGAATGTTTGCAGGCAGAGACCACGGAGTGGCGGTGGGACACCGAGTTCTTCATGCCTTCCAGAGTCCTGACTCAGAACGGGGAGCTTCTTCTCCTTTCCGTTTTTTTGGCTGCAAACCAGACTCTAAGTGTGCTGTGCCACTTCTGGTATTTGGGGCTTTAGGAGGCTACCTTGCTGTTGCCACAAGGCCACTTAAGCAACCCCTATACCTAACTAAACACACACACAAACACACATGCACACACACGTGTGCGTGCACACACACACATACACATCTATATATATGCATACATAACTTTCTCCTCTCCTCCTTCTGAACACGTCTCCTGCGCAGAAGTTCGGCCTTCAAACTACAACTTGAAAAAGAATATTTACAGCATTGTAAGATCAAGAAAATCAGATTTTCCCACCACAGATTGTAATCGCTGTGCTTCTGTGGGAACCCTTCCAGCACCATCACCAGAGCACCCTTGCATGAGGAACTCATCTCCAAGAGGGACAATGGTGCTTGGGTTTTGTGAGCCAGCAGAACTGTCTCTTCATATGGTTAAAAAAAAAAAAATCCTGAGATAAAGCAGACTCCTCAGCTCCCAGAATGAAAAAAAAAATGTTACGTTTCACATCAGGAAGATATAATGAGAATCTCCCGTGGAATCTGCTTGATAGAAACTACATTACAGCATTAAAAGCTTAACCTGGACTTGGAAAATACGCTAATGTTAGTCTTGCTATAGGCGGGCATAGGGAACACAATGCAATGAAAGAGTAATGCAGTTTTTACCTTCTGCCAAACTGAAAAGCAGCCTTTAACTTCTGAATGAAATACACTAACTCTTATCCTGAGGTATGAATATATTTAGCCAATGTTTTCTGAATGAATAAAAATTGAAAGTGAGAACGATTAAGCACTTAATTATAATTCCATGTCTTGCATAATAATTAATAATTAAAATAGTAACAATACTATTAAATCTTAGCTTTCAGTTTGTGATACAGTTCTACATTTAAGCTTTGTCCCTGCCGAAAACCTGTCTGTGTGTTGCAATCAAGGAGTAAATAAAGAGCAAAATGGTTCAAGGAAATTCATCATTCCTCTTAAGTTATCATTGCAACATCTTGCATTAAATATGTTAAAACAAAAGGAATATAAGAGAGCATTGAATTCTGATTAATGTGTACGAGGTTGTTTAATAGGTAATGATGTAAAATGTTATTCATTTTCTTCTTTTATGAGATGCTCTTCACACACTGAATCTTGTTTTTCTCTGAGGCTGCTTTTCTTCCATGTAGACCACACATTGAGAAATATTAAGAGCATAAACACGGAGCTGAGCAATGGCTCAATGGTTAAGAGCTCATTGCTCATGCAGAGGACCTGTGTTGATTTCCAACATCCGGATCAGGTGACTCCCAACCATTTGGAACTCCAGCTCCAGGGGATCTGATGCCCTCTTCTGGGCATCTGGACCCATGTAGGGTAACCAAGCAAAGGCTCAGCCAAGTAAATACACATAAAATAAAAGTATCCTAAAGACTATCATGCATGTCTTTTCTCTAACTTTTTATTCAACTTTCAGCTTCTTAATGAGAATTTTGTTATATGGAAATATTTAATATTCTATTTATAGAATATTATGTACTCTAGATTACTAGACTAATCTCTTGTTATAATTATATTCATTAAAACTTCTCTCAGGGAAGATTATTTCAAACACTTACATATATTACATATATTCAGCACCTCCACAGTGTTACCTTAATATTGAATGATGGATAATCTGATCTATATTTCTCCCTGTCTTTCTTTTCTTCTCTTCTTCCTCCCCTTTTCATTCTTTGAACTTATTTCTAAATGCATCCCCATAATTCATAATCTCTCTCTCTCTCTCTCTCTCCCTCCCTCCATGCTGCATTTGCTACCAGCCTCAATCCTCTCTCCTGAGATGACCACCTGAAAGATAATTTTAACAGAGGACTATGTTTAACAGACAGATTTACCTAAGCTGTTTCTCGGAGGAGCCTGAGTGAACACTGAGGAGCTGAACCCAGGTCCCTGGGTCTTCAGCTTTCCTCTTGCAACCTCCAGGACCGAGGGTTCCCCTTGTTCATATGTTTCCCCATCTTTCCTACATAAGCAGAAAGCGAGGGAGAAGAATTATAATTTCACTTAAATTAGGAACATGATCACTCAACTGATATAAAATAAGCTAACATCACTCTATCCCAAAGTATTTACACTAGCCTTATACTTAACTAAAACTTGAAGAGCCTTCAGGGAAATTAGTAAATTCAGAAAACATTCTAGAAGCAGCAAAAATACTCTAAAATTGATAAAGGAAGAGGGGAACATGAAATAATTTTTTGAATAATTTGAATGAAACTGAACAATTCCAAATATCAATGAAATCTTTTATTATGGTAATGATAGACTATTGTATTGTCCTCCCATGGAGTATGTGATATAAATTAAGACACAATGAGGTTATCTGCACATGTTTATGCTGATCCTATTTACTCAAAGGATATACTGTAGCCCTTGAGTTTCAAAACTTAAATATTCCTTAAAGAATTGCTAGGATAATGAATTGAAAATGGTCTGACAAGATCTTTGGGTATAGTAACTATCCATCAAGAGAGATCACTGCTAACTAGTTAGCAATTAGAAGGATGCAGAATTCAGTAATTCCTTCAGTGGAGTCTTTGCAAAATGCCTGATGCATTGCTTTGGAAAACAACCCTGCTTTCTCCATTTATTTTGCAGCTGAATTAGACAATTCAATTTGTAAAGACAAATATACATTTTTAAAAAAGAGGATCAATCTCCCCCACTGAGTGTGAGTAAGGTGGTTGTTTCTCTGTTCCTGTTCTCAAGGGAGAGCTAACAGGTAGAGCTCTCCCTTCTCTGAAATGTAAGTCTCTTTAAATGGTAGGTAGGCTTTTCCTAGCTTAATTTCTGTCAGGTTTATAACCAGGAATGCCTTGCCCAAGGCCTTGGGAGCTGTTTCTTTGAAATATGAATGTGGAGGAAATAGCACTCAGATTCTCAAGTCTGAACGGGAGCATGTCTACGTTTTACAGACACTTTGACTGTTGGCTACAAAATGACCTGTTCTCATGAAGAGCTGCCATGCGTGCTGCTGCCCCAGATAAAACTAATTATCTAATACATGTAACCATTCTTAACCAACCAGGTGAGAGAAAGATGCACTTTGCGACGAGGAGAGTCACATTCTCGTCCTTGAAACGTAGTTCCCGTTTATTCTGCAGACATATTCGGGGCTGGAGAGGCAGCTCTGTCGGTAAATCGCTTACCAAGCAAACAGGAGGAGCTGAGTTTCACCCTCAGAACTCACATAAAAAAAGCCAACCATGGTGGCCCCTGATTGTAATCCCCATGCTGGGGGTGCAGAGAAGATGGTCCATCACTGGGGTTTGCCAGTCAGTCAAACAGACAGACAGACTGCTTGGCCAAATTAGGTAGTTTCAGGTAAAGATGCAAAGACCCTGTCTCAAGTAATCATGGCAAAATGAAGTTGACCTCTGTTCTCCATGTGAATGTGAGAGCATGTACACACACACACACACACACACACACACACACACACACACACAAAGCAATCATGCAATAGTAGCATTTTGCTACCCGTGGGATGAGGTTTCTTTCCAGAACCAGGATCCCTGCCAGGGCCATGACACTCTACGTTAATCCGTATTCAGTACTAGAAGCATTCTCTGTGTCTCCTAAATAGGAGAGGTAGAGCCTGTTTTCCTTGTATCTCCACTATAGTTGCCAGGTGAACCAAGTTTTGTCTACCAACACTTCATTCTCTTTTGCTGAGATTTTAATGCTCATTTCGAGTGTTATTTTTGCCGGATAGGATTCATAGATCTTCCCTGGCACTCACCACAAAAGCAAGAGTTAAGACTGGGATTCAAATTGCTTGTATATAAATTTGTAAGAAGTTAATATTTCTGTCATTTTGAGCTTCATGTCACGAACATGGTGCTTTTATATTTATTCTAGTCTTTTATTTGTTCTCAATTTTGTTGTTGTTGGGTTTTTTTGTAAACATTGGACATTTGTCAAATACATGCCTATGTATTTTATGAGAAATTGCTATCATTATAAAATTAAACTTGCCTGCCATTTTCCTCCCATTATGTAAAGTCACTAATTTTCATATGGAAGTAGGTTTACTTATTTATATGTGAATTACATGACCAGTGTTCTCGGAGTCTTTTCCAATCAGATCTTCACTCAATTACTTTGAGTGTTCCTGGGCTGATGTCACTTTATTCCAACACCACTCCCAGTGAATTAGGTCTTACCTTTTATTTCTTATCTTTTTGAATTTTTTCAAATTTTCATATGAAGTATTTTGAGTATAGTCTTCCTCTTCCCCCAGTTTCTCACAGGTTCCTCCCTTCCTATGCATCTCATTTCATACTCTTTCTCGCTCTCTTAAAAAAAATACCAAAACAAAAAAAAGCACACAAAAAATTAAAAATAAAAAAGGGTGTGTGTGCAAAATATGGAGTCTGTTTTGTGTTTGCCAACTATTTCCAATCATGGGGCCTGCCCTGGGCTATGGTTGATATACCAGTGGAAAATCAATTTTTCCTATCCCAGCAGCTGTCAATTGCAAATAATTATTTTAAAATTTTTATTCATATATTTTTTATTCCATTTCATTGCATTTATAGAACTGCCAGGTGTAGTGCTTTATTGAAATGTGTCTAGGAATTTGGGAACTCTCCAGCAGCTCCTGCTGAGACACACACACAGCCATGGTGCCCACTTGACAACACCAGGAGACAGCCACTAGGGGCAGTATTCAGCTTCAGAAGTGTAGCACTTGGAGATACGATGTGACCAGTCAGCACAGACAGCCCAGAAGGTCAGGTAAGGGATGTCACATCCAGATAACCAGCATATCCTGCTAACTTTCAACAACCAAATGATTTCCTTAAAATTTAACTCTAAGTTTTCACTACCAATTATTAATAAAATCATAGTTTTATGTACATAGGGGATTTTATCTATTTACTTGTAAATCAGTTCTCAGGAGCGGATTTAATAAATATCCATGTCATGGCAATATGTTTTCTGTGTCCTGGAGCAGAGAGCATTGTTAGAACATTGTCTAACAAGTGCAAATTCTTGGATTCCATCTTTAGTACTGCAAAATATAAGTGATTAATTAGTAATTTAATTAAAAGACTTAAATCGTCTGGTTCTACATAATGACATCCCAAAAGCAATTGTTTTATGACTTCAGCCACACCAAATAAAAATCCTAATGATAATTTTTGGTTTTTCACTTAAAAGCCAATAAGAAATTGGCAGTCGAGAAACACTGGCAGGCTCTAAGACAAAGGTTTACTAAATACAGAAACTTTGTGTGATTTTGTAAATAGTTCCATAAAATTTTTAAAACATGTCACAAATATTAAGCAAAGACACACAATTTTAGTACAAACTTGCATAGAGGGACTGCATAAAGGTAGTTTTTCTAGTAATGTGCACCCAAATTTTGCAAATGAAAATTNTTTCCAATCATGGGGCCTGCCCTGGGCTATGGTTGATATACCAGTGGAAAATCAATTTTTCCTATCCCAGCAGCTGTCAATTGCAAATAATTATTTTAAAATTTTTATTCATATATTTTTTATTCCATTTCATTGCATTTATAGAACTGCCAGGTGTAGTGCTTTATTGAAATGTGTCTAGGAATTTGGGAACTCTCCAGCAGCTCCTGCTGAGACACACACACAGCCATGGTGCCCACTTGACAACACCAGGAGACAGCCACTAGGGGCAGTATTCAGCTTCAGAAGTGTAGCACTTGGAGATACGATGTGACCAGTCAGCACAGACAGCCCAGAAGGTCAGGTAAGGGATGTCACATCCAGATAACCAGCATATCCTGCTAACTTTCAACAACCAAATGATTTCCTTAAAATTTAACTCTAAGTTTTCACTACCAATTATTAATAAAATCATAGTTTTATGTACATAGGGGATTTTATCTATTTACTTGTAAATCAGTTCTCAGGAGCGGATTTAATAAATATCCATGTCATGGCAATATGTTTTCTGTGTCCTGGAGCAGAGAGCATTGTTAGAACATTGTCTAACAAGTGCAAATTCTTGGATTCCATCTTTAGTACTGCAAAATATAAGTGATTAATTAGTAATTTAATTAAAAGACTTAAATCGTCTGGTTCTACATAATGACATCCCAAAAGCAATTGTTTTATGACTTCAGCCACACCAAATAAAAATCCTAATGATAATTTTTGGTTTTTCACTTAAAAGCCAATAAGAAATTGGCAGTCGAGAAACACTGGCAGGCTCTAAGACAAAGGTTTACTAAATACAGAAACTTTGTGTGATTTTGTAAATAGTTCCATAAAATTTTTAAAACATGTCACAAATATTAAGCAAAGACACACAATTTTAGTACAAACTTGCATAGAGGGACTGCATAAAGGTAGTTTTTCTAGTAATGTGCACCCAAATTTTGCAAATGAAAATTACCTTACTTTCTACTCTATAAGGACCACAATTAGTACATTGGCAGAATACAGTCATTGATTAAAAGATGGTGTCATATAGGTTGGAATTTATAAACACATAGAAGCATCTATGTGGTGGTTTGAATGAGAATGGCCCTCACAGGCTCAGAGGTTTAATACTTGGTCCTTAGTTAGTGGAACTGTTTGAAAAGGATTCAGAGGTGTGGCCTATTTGAAGGAGGTGTATTATTCGAGGTGGGCTTTGAGGTTTATCTTTCTCTGCCTCTTGATTTTAGATCAAGAATTAAGCTCTGAGCTGCTATCGTTCCAGCGCCGTACATTCTTGCCTGACTATTGCCATGCTCCCCAATGTGATGGTCATGAATTCACATTCTGGAAATGTAAGCCCCAATAAACTCTCCTATAAGTTGCCTTTGTCATGGTGTCCCTTCACAGCAATAGAAAAATATCTAAGAAAATCCAGCATTAGGAAGACAAATAAGGACCAGACGCAATGACTTTTGAGAAACCACAACTCTGCCTGGGAACAGTAGAACAAACTGTGCTACCTAGAGAGAAACAGATTTAGGATTAGTAGTGGGTGAAAGCTGGCAAGCTGCCCCTACAGGCTCCTGCTGGCAACATAGCTGATCTCATTATCTTGAAGTAAAATCCTTGAAACTTTCCAAGGCAGAAAATATAAATAAATAAAAATACTTGCGACATTTCACCTAAAACAGTGGCAATGGCTCTAATAGTCACTTCGCTCTGAGCATGTGGATAATTAAGTTGCATAACTTTCCATGCAACACTATCATTTGTCTTTCCTTTAACTATAAATAGAGAAATGAGATAGCCTACTTTTGATTTTTTTTTACTTTCCCTTTAAAATTTACTCATGGAAATAAACAGCTAAATTATGTGTTCCAATCTGTCTTGCTTCTATAGTGTTCATCATAGCATCGAGACATTCTTGTTGGGCAGGGACACTCTAGAGTGTGTTGGGCTTCAGTGTGTGATGCCCAAGACCACCTTCTTGATGTTAAAAAAATAAAACCTGCTGCGATGGCTTCTCACATGAAGACATGCTCTTTCACAGACTTCCCTCTCTGTGGGCTGGGCTCTCAAACACAGGTGTCCCTGGCTCAGCATACATCCAAATTCACACAAATAGGGGACATTTCCTCTTCCCCCCAGTTTCCTACAGTGCATTAATTAATTGGTTAACTTCTTCTTTGGAAACACCTTACTCTCATTTTGACAAGTAATCTACAAATGCAGCATTACTTTCCTGGGGCTGGGCTGTGTGATCCTGAGCATCCTCATCCTCCAGCCAACCTCTGTGACAAATGCTTCACCGATGCCCACGTGGCAGTGCCAGCTGCAAATTGTTAGCGTGTTCTCCTGTTGCTTGAGACACAGATATAAACCCTATGAGACTATTCAAGAAGTAACTCAGTCTTAACTCCGTCTTTCCACAAAATGTCTGTTATCTGCGTCTGTCGACCCAAGTTTTCCCAGACAAGATAAAATGGAGCTTCAGGCTTCAGTACACCTCAATCCCAACACTTATGCACTGCATTTTCAAATTTGACAGACTACTTAAGCATACTCCCTTCTGTAACATCATTTGTGTCTTCTTGACAGAGATACAGATTGTACAGTCTTCAAGAACATAGGCTATTTGACTAATCCCTATGGAATGCCCTGGAATCCGTGAGTGGGTCTAATGTCTCCAGTCACCTTGTGTTCCCGGCTTCCTTGCTCAAATATCACCAAGACACTAACTAGTAG
>LOEQ01000768.1:164590-182880 GCA_001685075.1 Bramus lutescens | reverse complement strand
CTCTCTCTCTCTCTCTCTCTCTCTCTCCTTCCCTCCCTCTCTAGGTGTGGCTATGTGAGCATGTATATGTGTAGGTGTGTTTGTGCCAGTGTATGTGGATATGAGTGTACATATATTTACACACACACTGATGCCAGAAACCAATCTCAGGTGCTGTTCCTAGGAGCTGCCACCTTATTTTTTGAGAACGGAATCTTTCAATAGGACCTGGGAACCAAAAATTAGGCTAAGCTGACTGTCGAGCAAGCTTGAGTATCCCTCCGCTTCCCAGTGCTGGAACTGCTAACTAATAAACTACCCCTGGCTTTTGATATCAGTGTGGGGATTTGAAATGAGATGTTCATGCTTACACGGGAAGTCTTTTACCAGCTGAGCTTTCTCCTGCCTCTTTCTGTCCTTTAGAGATCTAAGTGGTAGGCAGCCTCCACAGTGGTCCCCAGTTAGCCCTGCTGCGAAGGTGGTCCCCGGGGATCTCTGCTGCCACACACTCATGACCTTGTGTAATCTCATCCACTTGGGGCACAAGGGGCTTACTTATTTACTTCTTTCTAGTGAGATGAAAATGACAGGGGTTATGCCCCTTCCAAAATTAGGTTATAAAAAAGGTAAAGGTTTATGTTTCTCTTTATACTCCCCCCCCTCCCTCCCTCTCTCCTTCCCTGGATTCTTCTTGACTCACAGAAAGAAACTATGCTATAATAAACGTTCATTTGAGTTGCCAAGTTCATGGATGGTTTGACTGCACTAGTAGCTAACACATGCTATTCCCAACACGTATGTAATGACACGTTGATGAGGAGACATAGGCACTAAAAAGGAAAGAACCGCCTCTCTTCGGAACTCTTTGCTCCCAAACTTCCTGGGCAGGCATTGGAATTTACCTTTTATTTTCTCGGGTGGAGGAATGACATAGGAAGAGAAGTGTTATGGATTGAACCGAGCATATAAATAATAGGTTTATTCAATTAAGCTAAGCAGGGATAAGAAGCACTGGGATTAACTTCACAGGCAGGCTTGGTAAGCTCCATGTACTGGGGTAGATCTGCCATACGGCACACACACTGAGAAGGCTTATTTTCTTCTTAGGAACTTACGACTCTTTCTAATTTTGGTTTGTAGACTTCAATTCCTTTAAAGGGACTTTTTCAATTATAAACCAATCCACCTGAAACAAAGGCACACAATTTCCATTTTTTCCCCTGGAATTCTGAAGGTATTTTCAAGTGGGAATACTGTAACAGCACATCAGGTATCTGCTTATCACATGTGACGACAGAGAAAAATCAGGCAGCCCTCTGCATAAGGGACAGGACTCGGGTCATGTCACTGCAAAGCCAGTTCCAGAGTGTGTGGACAGAAGGGCCATCAGTGGGGATGGCAAAGGGATGGAGCTGGAGGGAACATCTCAGAGGAGGCAACAAAAGGTCACAGAGGCCAGAGTTCAGGGAGCAGTGATGTGAAGTGTCTTCTGGACATGTCAGATGATTGACCTCATGAATTCACCATAGCCCTGGTTACTTGCAAAGGACGTGGCCTGTCACCGTTTCGTCACCCGTGAGGGAGAGCTCACTGAGGAACTATGGGCAGTTAAGAGGCTCTGGAGAAGGGCAAGTCACTCTCTCCAGTGAAGCAGCCATTGATAATCATCCACATCCCAGTAAAGGATGGCTCCTCCTACTCCCACTCATGATCTTAATTGAAAAAGGCTTTGGGCAGGGGCCCGGGAAAATGAAATAGGGTAATGAGGGGTAGGAAGTCAGTGTATATGTGTATGAAATTACAAAAAAATTGAAATCAAAGTATATTATGCATGGGGCAAACATGATCAAATATATTATAAACATGAAAATAGCCTAATGAGTTATAGTATATAATAAATAAGTATATAACATATATTATATATAGTATATAATGTATACTATACATAATATATAGTATAAAATATTATGCATTATATATTATATAGCATATAATATATTATATTGTATATAATATAATGAGCTATATTATATAATTATATATGATAAATGTTTTAAAATCATTAAAAATGGTGGAGTGGATCTGAACAACAGCTTTTATAAGGAGTAGCATGTTAGCATCACGTAGAAATGTCCGGCAGAGGGTGGAGGACCCAGGAGAGGTACCAGGGCAGACGCAGAAAGAAGTGCTTGTGTCCTTGGGCTTGATGTGTGCTTTCTGCTTTCACAGTCTCCTCTCACATAACATGATTAAATGGTTTGACAACATTAATTTATTAGCTTAGACTTTCTCAGCTATTTGCTTGAGAATAACAATCACATCTCTGCAACATTCTATGAAGGAAAAGGAGGCAATATTTTCTTAAGTATTCAGGAAACGATCAGTCACATTGGCAGATGGAACAGCCCAATTGTGGAAGCATTTCTCTGATAGTGGAAGCCTGAACTTCCGCAAGTGTGGTTGCTTTTTAGTTTATGAATCTGTCTGGAGGAATGAGACCCCCATTTGCCATCGAGGACTGAGATACCAATTTGCTTCCACATTATACAAGTCTGTTTCTCAGGAGAATTGGATTCAATTATACTTGAAAAACAGTTATACGTTCAACAAGTAGCGAAATGGAGGTGACTCTGAGTTTAAATTCTGGAAAGGCATTCAGGCTCTTCCTTTAGATTCTATTCCCAGTCAATATTAGGACCTACAGTTAAACAGAGTTCAACTTCAGCACTCCCAAATGAAATTAAAAGATGGATGTTAAATAGTATTTCATTGATATTTGGCAGTGCTTTGAATTTCTTGTGCATGTTTATAATCAGCAAGGGCCATTTTCAACTGTAAAAAAGTAAATGAATACAATCATTATGCTGTCTTATGTGCATATTTAATTTGTTTAGTTGGTTTCTTAAATATGTATTTTTCAAATACATTCATTCACATATATATTTTATTTTGGTAACATAACCTGTAAAACACATATTTTTTGTGTGTCCAAAGGGAAATAAGCTAATGAAGTAGTAATTATGCTTTTTATAGAAAGTAAAAACAATGATATTACATATTTTAGATTTGTCACAAAGTCAGACACTTGCTTCTAGCAAAAGTGAATTCTGTTGAAGCTTGCACATCTTGGACTCTATTCCTAGAGAAACTACAGCTGTCAAATGACATCATGATGACTGTCACCAAGCAGATGACAACTGCACTTATGCCTTCATCCAGAGATGACAGCGTCTTCTTAGAGTTTCGAATAGAATCTGCTCAATACATCAAGGGTAGGCTATTTTCTCTATGCTCACAGTACTGAGTATTGTCCTTAGTGCACAATAACAACAATCTGAGAGCAGTAGGCAGACAGTAACTCACCCAGTGCCGCCTTCTTTCCTTCAGCACCTGGACAAAAATACATCTTACAAGCAAAAGGACTTTGGGAAGGTGTTTAAGTATGACACCTTGATAAAGAACACTTGTCTTGGCAAACATAATGTAAGTACAGGAGGCAGGAGGATTAATCAAGGAGATATGGCCGTGTATGCTGAGGTCAGTGAGTTGCTATTGATGCTGTGGGGATCACCCGCTGGAACACTTGGTAGCTGCAGAATCCAATACCTTCCTGGAACATCTGGGATGAAGAAAATTCTACCTGTTAGCGTGCTGAAGCTTATTTGGGACTGCTGACCTCTAGAACTGTATAATAATAAAACCACAATGAGAATTCACATCTTGGGTAATTTGTTACAGCAGCCACAGGGAGACTAATACAGGATGCTACCCTGACAGTGAGAGTTTTATTCACATACAGGACATGACTACATGGATCTCTGCCTTGGGAAGCTGGAATATACTGAGGCATATATTTAATGATGGGAACAGAATTTAGAATTAGTAACAGAGTTACTAGAGTAGACGAGGAAAGACACGCCGTCGAAGATGAGGAGATAGTAACTAGAAGCCCTGGATACTAAATCTCTAAGAGAATGTTGCAGTGAGAGGTGCTATGGATCAGAAGCAGCAGAGGGGCTGCAAGCTTGTCTCACACTGCCCTGCAGTCCAAGTTGGGAGCCTCTGGTGGTGTTGTGTAGGGTTTCCTACTTCTCTAGCGGAGAAAATCCATGCTCCATAGCAGGTATCATTCACCCCAGAAGCCACTCCTTCAATGTGATCAAACCAACCTTGAGCCTTTGAAAACATTTTTTCCCTGTATTTCTTCAGATGGTAAGAAAGAGAATCACAAGAAAGAGGGAGATGCACAAACGATCTCTGCATCGCGCTGTGCAGTGTACTTTCACGTTGTTGTTTCTGACTGAGAATCTGCAATATTCTCATATTACATTTTTTCAGAAAAATAAATCTTGGAACCCTAATTATATGGAGCTTTGAAATTACTCTGGATTGGCAGCAAATTATTATTATGTTTATATAAGACACATGTATAATCCTGCATATCTGCCAACGTTTTAGAGAAATTTTATATGCTGGATATAAATTATTCCCCTGTAAGATGTTTTATGAGAATGTTGGGTTGTCCTGTATGTTTAGCACAGTCTCTTCACGTCTCCTGCCTGTTCTGCAACTTCATTCTGTCTTTCTCATCATGATCACATTCAGGCCACCTTCCTTTAGGATCAATACCACAGGGAACTGCCTTACCTCACTATTCTCATCAGGGGAAGCTCATTATCAATGACGCTGCCTTCTGTCTTTGCTTAACCTGATGACTTCTGTGCTTCTGCACCAGAGGTTGTTGCTACTTTATCTCTTGTAATTAAGAGAAAGTTTATGGGATACTTTGAGCCCATCAAGGCATCTTGTTCTTTGCACAGCAAGCTACGCAGCTTGGCATCCATGAGAGCAAATTGTTTGAAATGCTTGTCGCTGGGATGCTCCTGTTTCCATCCTTCCCTTCTTTGTTAAATGTAGTTCTGTAATGACAAATGCCACTAATACCTTTTATGGTCATTAGAGGTGATGGAAAGGGAGATGCGTATACTGACATTTTTATTTTAAATATAGGATCCAGATAGGGACCTCCTACTGCTGGTATGAATAACCGGTACATTATGTGGGAACAGAAGAAGAACTCAGAAGAGGACAATAAGAACAGAAGGGAGAAGAAGATAAAGAAGAAAGAAATAGCACCCACTGGGAAAGAGAGCAGATGATGACTTCCTGGCTGGGAACACTGGGTAATTTTAAAAATGCTCAATAGATACATCAGCATTTATCATCTACAGCTCATGTAAATGGAGTTCCATCCACTCTCTTCATCCATTCCCCCTCATTTCAACCAGTTTGCTATGATGGTTTCTCAATGCAAAAGATACAAAATGATAGTGCAGATGGGATATTATGAATTCTCTACTATGGGCAACTAGAGGGGTTCTTAAAGGGTAAAAAATACAGTTGAAATGCAAATTATTTCTTAACATTTTATGAGACATTCCCCAAGAGGTCCAAGTACCCATCTCTACTCAAACTCAATAGGCCAGAGGCCTGGTAGCTTTTTTCTTTTTATCTGACATGATTTGCCACAGAGACAAAAATAACTAACAGGTTATGGATTTCACATCACACTAGTATCATTGCACACATGTATTTTATCCAAACATCTCTGTTTCTGTATGATATAGCCACATTGCCATTCCTACTATGAAAACAAGAACAATGCAGCCAATTATATTTTAGCATCTTATAACAGGCCTCCAACCCATCCTTACCATCATACTATGCTGATTCTAAGAATATATGTTACTTACAGAACAGTCCCAATAGATGCAAAGTGCTGTCATCAGCGATGTAAGGACCATTACTACATGTGCATGGTAGTTCAAATGTCCAAAGAATGATACGGAGCTTGCCCACAGGCTCTGTTAGTTTATATAACCAAGCCAGCAGTAAAGTCAGCGATAACCAGTGGGAAACTCAATCTGGCCCTAGGATAAGTATATTACTGTTATCTACACTCCAAACATGAGAACAGAGTTTAAGACTGAGTGACGTTTTCTCAAAGCATCAAATAAATTTTATTGGGTCAGTCAAGTGAGGGTTGATTTATTCTTTATTCTGAAATGGTTTTCTCATGCTGGACAATAAGCATGTTATGTGAAGGTTTATGATTTCTAAAGATTTAAAAAGTTACAGTGAAGTATTTGGTGTCCACCATTTCCAGAATTGGAGTTGGATTGTCCTAGTGAGTTTGAAGCAACACATGTACACACACAGAGGCACACACATGCAGGAATGTACACACATGTGTATGTGTCACACACAAGCATATACATTTGCAAACATACATACACACATATACATGCACGTGTGCACATGCACACACATGAAAACTTACACACTGATTTGTGTAGCACCATCCATATCTGTCAGCATTACAGAATAACCCAGGACTCTCCACCACCCCTCTTTAAAAAGAATCAGCAGTTTTGATGGAACATGTGTATGTACATGGAATACATTTGCATGTGATTACCAGACTGACAGTCTGCTATTTAATTTATTCATGACCCCGCAAAACTAATTTATGTATGTCATGCTGTTGAACAAAAACTCTGTTTGGGGTATGTAACTGATTCCACTGGAGAGCATGGTAGTACTTCATATTTCTCTAGGGTGTGTATTAGGAATAACTATACTGTCCTTGAATTCAGTCCCATGAATCTCAAGACGACTTCTCTAAAGGGCTTCCTGATTTTCAGAACTTCTCCAGGGAATTTTGATAATTGTCAACAAGCTCTCTTTCAGCAGACTATGAAAATGCTCATTTACAAGTGTACCAGGATACTGGGAACAGAACAGAAATATAGCTGGGTGTTGTGTGCTTGTCTGTGCCTTGGCATTTCCTAATACACAATATAGACACAGATAAAATAGCTACCATTTCATGGTAATTTTTCCTTCTGAGTTGGGGAGGAGAGGATACTTGTAGAACTAACTGTTCCTACATTCATCCAACAAAACCATATTTAGTAGAGAAAGCTGTGTTTTGTTTTTATGTTTTATGTGGTGCCATAAAGAGAGAGCGAGGATTTGAAGGTCCAAGAAAGCATAAGTTGTGCAGACCAGGAGAGCTATGGACAGGGAAGGGGCGGGAAGGAAGGAGGGGTGAGCAAGCAGGAGAAAGGAGAACGGACATGATCACCACATGGAGACGTCACGATGAGACCCAAGAAACTCTACACGTAGTACATAGCAACAGTCAGCAGAAATAGAACCTTTGAGAAAAGGACAGGTTTTACCAATAGCAGAGAAGTTTGAAACTCTACCAGTTGAAGCAATATGCACAGTCCCACAGCAGAAGTGAGTATAGATGTGGATTCTTGCATCCCATTTATCTATATGAGTGATGGTGAAGAATATCATACAACTTTTTCTCATATCAGAGAGTATAAATTTAATATAAAATTAAGTGGCAAACATTGGAACAAGTTACTAGAAAGTCTGTCTTCCTAGACTCCCAGTTCCACTGACTAATTTGGTTTTGTTGTTGTTGCTGTTTTTGAGAAAGGAAACATTGAGTATCTGCATAGGAGCATCAGTTGGACCCCCAAACCCTCTTAGATTCTGGAAACCACAGTGTCTACACTCATTTCTAGAATGACCTGGCTCACGAAACACATACCTGTGATAAAATTGCTCTGCAGAAATGCCTTCCTAGGGGTTCGTGCCCCTTCCTCAGCTGCTAGTCCAATCTTCCTCAGCCCCTCAGACTTTAGCTGACTTCTTCAGGGAGAATACCTGCCCTTCACAGCCCAGGTCGGGTTTATTCCCAGCATGCCCTCCTTTGCTGCGGCCTAGTCACCTGCTACCAAATAAACGAATGTAAGAGACGCAACAATTTTACAACATTCAAGAAACCCAAGGCAGACAACTTTGTAAACTTCACCCGACTGACCCTGGAAATGAGAACATTTTCTCTGTCTTGGTGTACGGTCCCCTCCACTGGTTTTAAGTGGAGGAGTAAATTTGAGGGAATTTCCTCATATATCCACCAAGAACTCAGGGAGCAGACAGAAACAAACAACAAACACAACACAATGCGAGCTTCTGAAATCCAATGGCATGACCTCTGAGAGAGAGATTGGCTGTGCCCTCCCTAAAACCCTGGCTATTACCAGGCTCTGCCCTAGGAGTGTTATTCCAGCTGGATGGCAGTAAGCTTTCTTTTGACCAAACAGGCCTTAACTTAAAGCACATGCGCTAATTACTTTCTTCAGACTGATTTGAGCTACTTCCCGTTGCTGTTTCTCAGTTCTGACCATGCCACAACTTACTTCCTGGAAATACTCACTCTGTGATAACAGGTTATCCCAAGTCACTTGGTAATTTAGATCTGAGTCCTTCATAAAAGAACAAAAACAGAACGAAGCTGAAAATGGTTGCTATAGACTGCAACAAGTAACTCAGCGTAGGACGCCTTCTATGACATAAAACCAGCACCTCAACCTTGTAGAACAATAATCATGTTAGCCATTACCTCAATTATTTTCACCAACTCTAACTTTGCTTTAGAGAAAACCATCCACACAAAAGCTGAACTCATATGACGACATTAGTATTTGGTATTAGTGGACCCTGTTAGTGTGATTTAAAACAGGCCTGTTGGCCGTTCTAACAGGTGAATACATGCCAAGGAGGCCATGTATTTTTTTCCTTACAGGATTTTAGTACTTCCTGTCATCTTTCAAACACTCTTGGGTGTGCAGCCCTGCCTTTGCTACTCATTTTTATTACTTGATGGCAAATACCGTACTTTCAGCTGCAAAACAGAACAAAGTCATATTTTAAATGTAAAAGAAGTTAGGCCCAGTATGTCAATATCATCCTTCTTCTGTCACGAGAGATTTGTTTTGTGAGAAGGAATATTTCCCGAGGTACAAGTTTCTTAGGATTTCATCTTTTGAAAGATGGACTTCCTAAGAATACAATGAAACTGGAATATAGATGCCATTTTCATGAAATAAATACCTTGACCAATTTTCAAATCGATTGACTTTAGAAGAGAAAGAAGAATAGAGATGAGGGCATAGAAAAATAATAGAAAATACTGAATATTATTATAGCCTGGCTTTTAGAATTTCAAAGAAACAGAACAGGAAGTGTGTCCCTGGGTTTGCTCAGGTTTCTGGCTGCTTTGCCTGGAAAACGGAAACCTACCCTTACTGTTACCAGAATTCCTGTTTTGAAGGACCAAGTAAAAGTTGCTCACAAGCTGCCTGGGAGCTCGGTTCCCAGAACAAGAACCTTCCAATCTTTCCTCTGAATTCTATTATAGATTTAAAGAAATATTAAAAGCAAAACAAACTAGAACTTAAATCCGAAGTACAATGTGATTCAATTCCACAAGTGTGTGTTGGTTTGCACTACTCTGATGGGTCTACGGTTCAAGCAACCCTTCCTCAGGAGGACTATGGACTTGTTAAAGTAGAAGAAAATAACAGACGGAATTCTAAGGCTGGAAGGATTGGAATTGATAAGGATGTGTATTTGGAGACACCTGTGGGCTGGTTGGGGGTGTGTTAGGAGATGCCCGTGGGCTGCCTGGTGAAGGAGAATGGCAGGGAAGGAGTCCTTATCAAAGGGAGCTTGCTGTGCTTAGTGTGTGCGGTGCTTCCCCAGCACAGACCCCTCTGGCCCAGTGAAGTCTTGTCCTGTGAGGTGAGGGACCTGAGATTCAGAGTAGCACGTGATTACTCTACACTGACCCATGGCCACCCCACTCTGAATCTGTGCTGTTTATCACTTCTGCGCAACCTTTCTGGGCAATCGTTTGTACAGGAGATCAGAACAGGGACCAGCTGAAAGCAGTGGAAATGATCACCTCTGCTATCTCGTTTCTGCCACCTCTGCTTCCAGAAGCACATGAGGATCTTATATCCCGATCTGGAAGACAGCACCTCCTCATCAGCACAGGTCCCCAAGCTTTGGCACTGAGCTGCACACTCGTAGGAAAAGCCAGGGCGAGCAGACACAGGTTGCTGATGCAGTCCTGAACCCCTAATCTTTACTTAGGTATTTGGAAGAAATATGCTCTTATGATTAAGCACTGAATTTCAGGTTTTATAGGGAAGTTTTGAGATAAATTATCGTTAATAATGGTTCATAGTTCCTCTCCAGTCATACACTTTACAAACTGTATGTGCTTGACTCTCAATATCAGTCCACCAACCCCTTCACCTTTTCACTGCTCATAGTGGCTGGAAACACCAGAACCTAACATGTACGGCTCACCCTTTGGCTGGGTCATAAGGACTAAGTGCTTTGTTTGGTCTTGATCACCACACCATGCCTTTAAATGTTTTGTTTTGTTTTGTTTTTCAGTCTGAATTATTCGAATTGTTTTAAGAAAATTAACTGCAAAATAGTCAAAATATTTTAGGTGTCTGTTATGCTTTCTTGCCAAATGTCAATTAAAATTCCTAAACAGAGCACCAATCCCTAACTAAAGTAGTTGAAGGGAAAACGGGGCATCCATGCCTGCTGTCTAGAATGTTGGACAGTGTAGTCATGTGATCATACACTGTGGGGATTATTCCCTTCTCAAAGATAAATTGTTGATAAATTGGGTCAAAAGAGGGAAGAGTCCATAGTGGAAGACAATGTGATCCATCCTGCTATTCATTCTTGTTGTCAAGGGCTTCAGAAAACTCCAGAGGTGACACAGAGGAGGGGAGGTTTTACCAAACACACCGTGAAGAGTTTAATGGACACATTAAAGAGTTGGAACTGCGGTACCATCACCCAGTACTTGGTAAAAGTCCTGAGTGGTAGCCATCAGCTGTTAGACCAGATGGAGATGACATTTCCAGGGTCACAAAATCACAAATCAAAATCTTTACTTTTAAGCCACATTCTACAATTTAGTTATTAAATTTATGCAATGTATTTGGATAAGGCCGATCTAATTCTCCACTTTTCAATGAGGAAATTGAGGCTTTAGAACATTAAATAACTTATCTGAGATCACTGTTTAGATAGGGAAACAGGTAACCTATTCTATGTGATAAACATAAGGCTTTTCTCAAAAATACAGGAACTTAAGTAGTTAATTTGTGTCTCAAAGATCTAAAGGGCCCTGCAAGGGGAAGGGCAGCACAGAGACCACAGCACTGCGTCTGGGTTCAAAGCTTCAAGCATCCAGCTCGTTGGCTGCAGCGCGCCAAGGTTGGGAACCGAAAAGGCTGAGGCCATCAGGAGTCAGACTTTGCAGCTAGTTGCCTAGGTGAGGAGAGAGGGTTTAAAGGATGAATTGGTCTAGCTGTTCCATAGGAGCAATGTCTTCCATAGTTCTCTCTCGACTTATATATCTCGACTTATGCAGAGGTTTGGATTGGCTACTGTTTGGAGTCCTTACTGAGAGAAGTAGGAATGCCTGGGTACTCGGGGGAAACAGAGCAAGAGCGAGTCCATCTTGTATGTACCGGTACTAGCTGAGAGCAGAGAGGGGCACGTTGGTCTTCCCCAACAATGAGGAGGGTCATCATGGAAACCTCCTGCTGCCCCCTGACTAAGCAAGTGCCGCATATGCAGTTCACTGCTCAGAGGCACCCAGACCCTAATTCCCCGAGGACCACAAGAGGCTTCTATCTCTTCGGAGTGAGTCACGATTTCTGTCAGGGCCCTGCTTAGGCTGGGCTCCAGCTCGGAAGGTCTAGAAAGCCGTCTTTCAGGAAATCGACAGCTGCCCTAGTGACAGACCGCGGAGACTGCTGGTACCCGAAGCTTAATTCAGTACTTCTGCGTCAGCAATAGCACACACGACCTTGCTGGCAGAACTCTGGGAAAGCCTGCCATCATTAGACAGACTTCATACAAAGCAGCAGCTGCTTAGAAGCATGGGGATGTTCGTGACAGCAGGTCATATGACCCGCGTACCCTTCTGGCCCAGGTCCTGTATGGTCCTATTATCTGGCTTAAAATTCTGCCTTTGTTTCTGTGTGACCTTGAATGATTTGTACAGATCTCCTTGTCTCCATTTTCACGTGGTGAAATTGGGGTTAGTACTCCGTAAGGTTATCAACAGAATTTCATATGCACTGCCTGTTGTGTTATTCTTGCTCTGGAATTTTATTAGGGGTGTGTGTGTGTGTGTGCGCGCGCGCGCATATGTGTGTGTCCCCATGGAGGTCAAAAGAGAACTTTCCAAAGTGTTTCTTCCTTCCACTCTGTGGGTTCCAGGCATCCAGCTTGGGATTTCACACTTGGCAGCAAGCCCCTTTACCCACTGAGCTATCTCGCCAGTATCTGATATTCTTAATATTTTTATTATAGATTCACAATGGAAACCTTCTGTGCTGGCCAGGCTGAGATTGATACTGTCTTTTTTTTTTTCCTGGGGTGTTCTTTTGTCTGTGTTTCTTGACTCATCTATTTCTTTTCAAATTGGCATCCAGAAGTTTTAAATGGGCTAGTATTTGAATTTGGTAATGCCCACGTCTTAGTGCTTTTGGAGATACCAGCTTTGGGTGACTTTGCAGGTCTTTCAGAGGGATGATATGCCAGTGCTCTCTGCAGTGTATCAGAAGGTGGCCATGTACCCACCTCAGCTCCCACTAAGATGACAAAGCAGTTTCCTGAGGAGCTTTAGGAGGGTTTTGAAGGTGGTCTGGTGTTAGGGACCACCTCTTCTCATGAAGCTTAGAGCTGTGCTTTGTTCTCTACCTGAAGTTACTGTTAGTTACTCTGCTCTATGAACAGTGAGCTCATCATATTTGGTTTTAACTATTTTAATTACTAGACATTGGTTTGAGATTAATTTCAAGGAAGACACCAATTACAAAAGATACCAGTCAGGAAGCCACACACATGTGGCAGGAACACATGTGTTCCTCTGTCAGGAAAGATGGGAAGCCCTTTTTCCTAGGTTTGCTCTAATTTTTTTCTTTTTTTTTTTTCCACATATACATCTGGGATTCTGAGTGGTAAAAGGCCCAGAACATTGACCCTCACACAATTTCGGTAAGCCTGCCCTGACCCTGTTGTCCTGACTGTGTCATAACAGAACTTCCTAATCTCTTCTGAGGAAGATTCTTCTCAAAACCTCCAAAGATATTTCCTTCCAGTTTCTGTATTTGGGAAATAAATAACATTTGTCAAGTTCACCTTAGCCCATCCTGCTGAGATGAGTATTTAAACAAAGCATTTGGTCCTTCAGGCCAAGGATGACAGCGAGCAAAGATAACACTGCTTCTCCATCTGTGAGGAAGGGATCGTGTTTAGGGCTCACTGTTCTCCTGGGGAATCACCGATGCTTGTGACTACCATACAGGTGTGTTAGTCAGCATCCACCCATCGTCACTTCTGATTCCTGCATACATTATGGGGAAAATGACAAGGGAAACAACCCGCTACTTTGGTTAACGTGTTCCAGACAACATAGACTCTTCCTGACACATGATAAGACAGACTTGGCAGCTCTTTCATTTTCATAAGTTTGACAGATCGCCAGCAATACAGTTCAGGAATCAATAATCTATAAACAAACAAGTATCTGCACTTGTTCGTGGGCCTGTGTGAGTTACCTGTCCTAGGAAATCTTTGTGTTAGTCTCTTCGTTCCATCCCTGCAGTTAAATACAAGCTAAAAAGAACCGGAAAAGGGGAGTGGTTGTTCTGATTGACAGTTCAGGGAACAACAGCCCATCTGGGGACAGGCATGGTGACGGAAGTAGATTGGTGCACAGTCCTACACAGGAAATGGAGGTCACCTAGTTTTGTGCTGTTTTCATTGTATTCTGTTTGAGCTTGGCTCATGGTGTGGTGTCCCCCACATCAGGGAACACCTCCTTTCCTCTGTCAGGTCCTCTCAGAGCTGGACAGAACTGTGTCTCCTCCATCACTCCCAGTCAAGCTGACAATGAAGGCTAGCTGTCACTCCAGGGTAAAGCTTGGGTGCTTAACAGTACACAAAGGATGGACGACCAATCGGAAGCATTTCTATGAGGAAAAGTTCCCGGAGTCGGTGGAAGGAAATGCAACCCGCAACTCACCATTTTTATTCAGCTGGTTTTAGTTATAGATGTATAAAAGTTATAACAGATTTTATTTCTGAAATGGTGTCTGCTTCCACATGAGCACTGTGTGTAAGTTTCTATTTCTTTGACTTGGTATTTTACACTACATAAATATTTCTTTGGGGCCCCTTAAGATTTAAGAGCTTTAGTCCCAATTTGTAGCAACATTTTTTTTTATCACTTTAAGCGTGCTGTTTAATATCTACTTTTCCAACAATTCTATACTGCCTTACCATATGCACCATTTGCTAGCAGGGCAGGCTCCATTATGGCAAGCAAAGCTAAAATTATGATTATAAAGCAACTACAGAACAGTGAGGGTATTCTCGGCATATTGATGATTAAACACCCGCACCTCATAGGAGGTGCTCAGAAACCGGCTTTTAAATAAATGTTTGTAGGAGGTTCACATCATAAAATTCCTGAGAAAGAGTCCCAGAAAAACTTCGATAATGATATTTAATTTGTTTGCCAGTGTACTTATGCAATGCGCTTAACATAATTTGAGCAATTCTTCTGGTAATGTATTCAAATTTTCAGGTTCCAGTTTTGTTAGTGACATGAGGCATATTTCATTTTCAGTGTCCATATTAACCACCCCTAATGAATTCTTTACAATTTCCATTTTCTGTAATTATATTCTTCCAGGTTTTCTTGCAAATGACTTAATACTTTGACATATGACAGATTTAAAAGGTGATCATAAAATTAACATATACTTCACCCATGGAATAATCACCAAAATCTCTCAGCAAGAAAATAACAAAAAAACTGGGGTTTATAATGATTTTAAGAAAGGATTTTTATTTGATAATTTTCCTCTACTGGACATTTTCACCTGGGAGCATTACTTTATACAATAAATTTTCAATGGATTCTGATTCTTTTGAAGCATAGCCACCCAGGTGGAACAACCAGCTAGTGTTCTTATCACCCACTGGTGTTCCAGATGACAGACAGGCTGGAATCTGACATTCTTCTCCACAGACATGGAAAGACGATGTTATAGCAGCCCCTGCATGAGAAACAGCAGGGGACCCAAACAAGGCAACCACAGTGCACCTTCCTTTTCCTGGGTCTGAACATACTTAAGTTCCACAAACTAAAGGGGAGTGATGGAAAAATGAAAATATAACCGTTAATAAGAAAATAGGAGAAAAACAGAATGCAGCACCTAAGAACACCTTGAGTAGCTAACCATGACCGGCAGAGCTCGCTGTGATGAGCAGGGGTGAGCGCGTGGGTGGACGGCTTGCAGGGTCGGCAGGGAGTTTTCTCTACTCTCACCGACTCCCGATCCTGGTCTCTCAGAATCAGACTTCATTGTGACCAAGACCCTTTCATTTTCATCGTAACAACTTCCAAATAAGTGCGGAACAAGGCATTAGGATAACGCTACCGCTTAATTCACTTACGGTTTCTTTTTAACTGGAATCTTTATCACTGTGGTGTACAAACACTGGACCTGCTGCTTCGCGTTCTGTTTGATGCTATGTTCTTACTGAATGTTTGAGTATTTGTATTCATTTCTGATTGCAAGACAGTATATATGAATACACACACACACACCACACACACCACACACACCACACACACCACACCACACACACATACACACGATCAATGGAGAAAGCAAACAGAAGGAACAAGAAGGAAGTATCTGAAACGCCCTCTTGATGGAATAACCCCATACTTAAATGGAGGAATTTGTTTTTATTAAATTGAAATTACACTCCATGTATTTCTTTGCCTGCTGACTTAAAAATATGCCATTTTGTCTTCATTCTTATTATCCTGTGCCACGATTTTTTAGAGTGCTGTACAGAATTCCTTAAATCATAGTCAATATATCTTATATTCAGCATATATTAGATTCAATATAGTCTGCTGAAATGACTTTATCCAGTTCACTACCACCAGTACAGCGATGCAAAGATTCATTTACTATCTCATTTACTGTCTTAGTCACTGTTCTACTGCTGTGAAGAGATACCAGGACTACGTCAACTCGTGGTAGAGGTTTAGTCCATTATCACCATGGTGGGAAGCATGGGGTCACACTGGCAGACGTGGTGCTGGAGAAGCAGCTGAGAGGTCTACATCCAGATCTATCAGCAACAGGAAAAGAGACACCTGGGGCCTGACTTGGCTTCAGAAATCGCAAATCCACCTCCAGCAACACACTTCCTCCAACAAGGCCACACCTACCCCAAAAAGGCCACGCCCACTCCAACAATGCCATGCCTACTCCAAGGCCACACTTACTTCAACAAGGCCATGCCTACTTCCAAAAGGTTCCATCTCGTAACCCCTCCCAAGCAGCTCTGTTCCCTAATGACCAAGCCTATTCAAACCACCACATATTATGTGAAAATTTATCTATTCTCTAGTGTTAATTTTCTGGTAACGGTACTTTTTTCTCAAAGGTCACATTTTTTTCTCACAGTTATTTTCAGTTGTTTGCATGTGCATATGTGTTATGTGTGCGCATGAGCACATTGGCCAAGGAGGCTAGGTGAGTAGGATTCCTGGCAGCTGTGAGCTACCTGATGTGAGCATAGCGAACCAAACTCAGATCTCCCAAAAGAGCTGCAAGCATCCTTACTCTATGAGCCATCTCTCCAGCCCCCAAGGATGATATCTTAATGATAGTGTCCATTCTCCCCTGTGATATTTTTATGTTTTTTGCTTGTTTGCTTTGCTTATTCACATGTAGAAATGAGAACTAAAAATCTGCTTCAGAGGCAAAGTAGAATCTACGAAAAATTCTTAACTCCTACTTTATTTCATTAGCCAGTGCCCACTGCAAGGACAGAAATACACTGATAAATAACTATACAGAAAGTTAGTAGCAGCGGAGCAAATGTTCCCATTAATTTCTAGACATATCTGAATAATCGCATGGTATTAAGCCATCAGATCATGTTTCACAGTCTAGCAGCAAAGACAGCAGACATTGTTCCACCATTGCGAGCTAGTGTTTAGCAGGGCGCTCGACGCCCAGTAGATGTGAAACAAGCATTTGTCGTATGTACAAATGAGGTGCTGCTTAGATGCATGCACCCTATGCATGGACAGTCTTACCCTCTCTCCTTGGCTTCATGAGATAATGAAGGCAACAAGGGATTGTAGTTTCATGCGAAAGCATCTAGTGTTTGCCTCTCCAGTTTCTTCATTATTGATTTTCAATTCTCTTTTAGATTTGGATTCTCTGCTGGCTGCCTGGGTTGTCTTGGTCCTCCGTCCTAAAGAGTTGCCCTGATCTGCTCCACTTTTGTGGTAATCCCCTAGCTATTATTCTCCCCAGCCAAACAGGCCCAGTCACTGTAGAATAGCTGAAACTTACTGCTGGATTCTACCAGGTTCACTCAACAAATGCACTACCAACAGTATGAGAGTCAGCTTTGATCCGACTTCAACAATTTGCAAAGTGCCATTCATAGCTTGCTTCATTTATTCCTTGCTCTGGCTCTCTCTGAGGTCTGTCAGAAGTATGTCCATCTCACAGGGAGGTGACAGAGAAAGGGAGAGAAGAAAAAAATGGACTTGAGTGGTCCAACCAAGTCCCAGTACTGCGTTGTGATTTAGCCCGCTCAGTGTCTGGGATTCCATCAAATCTACCAGCCTGCCCTTGAAGCCAGACATCTGAAATCAAAGCTCAGCCATGAAGGGTTTCTCCAGCCAGCGCAGCCTGTGTCATCAGAGCTAATCATCTGCCACCTTTGCTGAGCCAGTGTGGGCTCTCCCTAGCTGCCCTTGACTGGACTGCTCCTTAGCAGTTTCCAAACTGCTGCCCCTAGAGGCATTTAACAGGCTCTGAGGCTTGTTTCAGAGGAGTCAAGGTCTACTCATTTAGTTACTGCCTTGAACCTGTGCCTCGCGTTTGCCTGGAAGCTCCTCTGGCTTGAGTCTGTGCACACAATGGGGTCTTAGCCTGCCACTGCCGTCACTCATGTGGTCGACTCTTAGCTGAGTGCTCCATTCAGCTTTTCTCTTTGCCCCACATGGAATGTCACATAACTCTGTCCTTAGCTCTTGGCAGGGAATTAACTTCAGATGGTCTCTGTCAATTTGTGCCAGGACACAACTCTGTGACAATGACAGGAGCTAATTGGATGGATGGATGGATGGATGGATGGATGGATGGATGGATGGATGGATGGATGGATGGATGGATGGATGGATGGATGGATGGATGGATGGTGAGTAAATGAATAGATGGCTGTGTGCATGGATGGATGGATGGATGGATGATAAATGGATATGTATGTATGTATGTATGTATGTATGTATG
>LOEQ01000768.1:137775-149032 GCA_001685075.1 Bramus lutescens | reverse complement strand
ATAAGCTAGCCGTGCAGGAGCTGGGCGGGACGAAAAGCAGGCCTGCTCCCCTATTACTTCAAGGTGGGGATGTCAGGATTCAGCACCGTGGCGTTATCACTGCAGATTTACTGCCAAAGTGCATGATGGAATTACCTAGCAGAGTTCTGCAGCAGCCAATTAGTATAAGTGTTTCTTTGGTGAGTGGAGAGGTGTTTGGGAACCCAGGGCTCCACTAATCTATAAATCAAAAAACAATTCCGAATGTAACCGGAACATCTAAGTGAACAGTAATTTCTTTTTAATAAAAACCATATGAACATCGTCTTAGCCTGGCCATGTGATGCCACTGCTGGTCTTAGTTGTCGGGGAAACTGAGTCAGGAAGGTGTGTTAGGGAAATGGCAGCAATCCCCTCTGTTTTTTTTTTTTAAAGAAGCATATGCATGCTTGAATGCTCAGCTAAACTCTTCAAATGGAAACCCACGAAACCTCATGGTGTAACCAAGACCAATCGCCAGCCAAGGCCTTTCACAATTAAACCTTTTCCCTGTGTGTTGAGCCAAGTGTTACCCCAGAAGACCTGGCTGGACAGCATCATGACTTGCTTCAGGAACTCTCCTAAACCACAGGATTGCCCCCAGTACCCTATCATAGCAAGCTGCTTGCTTTTCAAGTGGCTGCCCCATGCCAGTCCTATACGTGGGAAGCCAGAACTCGCTCTGATACCCCCAGCTTACATCACTTGATTCCTGTCCTGGAAGTACATGAAAATACACGCTTGGAAGCTTCTCCTGATGGGGGCAGTGGGGTTCGTCGTGAGCTGTTCCCAGCAGAGATGCTGAAGGAGCTTTAGCTGAGCAGACATTATTATTACTCCTTGTGTTTGTTTGACCCAACCACCGTGCTTTCCTCCAGGGGGCTGGATTGGCTGGAATGGTTATTTCCTGCTCCAAGCTCTAGCTTCCTTTTCTGAAGAGTGTTTACGGGGCAAAGTTGGCACTGTAAATTCTTTCTTTGTCCTGTAATAGTAATTCCACAAAATCTGTATAACCTAGACTGGACTTGAACTCACTATGTGGTCCTAACTGTCCTCAAATTCAGTCTCCCTGCCTCAATACTCTTCAGCTTGCCTCACCATGCTGGCTTCCCCACCCTTTGAGGAGAAGCTCTGTTTCCCAGCCTCTTGTCAGCTTTACAAAGCAGGGGCATCTTCCCAGAAATCCCTGGGCGGCCCATCCCTCTGTCTATGCAATCTTCTAGAAAGATTGGCAGGCTGAGGGCCTCACAGCCCTCTGAGAAAGAAGAGGCCAGATTTCAGGACAAGCCGCCTCCAGTTTCTGAAGTGCCTTATATGTAGGAAAGCTTCCTTTCCCCAGTGAGAACAGTCCCCAGCTCCATTCCAGAGAGCACCCCAGCCCTGTGCTATCCTGCCTGGAGGAGGTGAATTCCTGCTGGGCTCTGGCCTCCTTCCCTTCTCCAGCAGTGTTGATCCAGCCACCCCACTGTTTCCTCTCAGCTGGTGCAAGTTTTGCTGTGTCATGCTCTTTCATGGAGTCCGCACATAAGCCACATTTTCTCATATGAAAATTGTATTTTGGTTGAATACGCTCACTATTTGCGAAACCCATGCTTTCATGTTGAGACTCATAAACACAATCTTTACTGCAGAGCGAAGCTTGCTTACTTACACCCATATTTCAAATTACACAAAACACACTTTACATAACATTGTTTACCAATACGTGTTGCTCGATGCATCAGGATGTGAAAAGGACATATGGGGGCCCAGGGTTGATATCCCAACTGTGTAGTGAAGACTTAATAGGTACCAGGCACTGTTCCTTGCTTTCATATACTTAACATTCAGAGAACACTCTTCAATTCCAAAATGCAGATGCTAGGACACCAAATAGGACAGTGAAGGGGAAAGCAGGGCTTGCTAAGGTCACAGGAAGAGGAAGCCACACAGAGGCTCTTATAGGGCTGGGAAGTAGTTGAGGGAAGAACCCACTCTCAGCCCACGATGGCCTGGAACTCACTACATAGCCTAAGGTGGCCTCCACTCATGGCATTTCCCTTGGCACAGCCTCCCAGAGGCTGGGGTTACAGGTGTGAGCCAACACAACCTTCTGATGGGTTTTATTTTTCTGAGATGTGCACAAACCACCATTGTCTCTGTTGTCTTCTCCTTTTTATGTGTGTATGTGTGGCACAGTGCTTTTAGTTCACTTCTCTTTCGCTTACATAGGACAAATAAATATTCCCCCTGAAAGTTTAGATTCCTCCAACTTAGCACAAACAGCTCACTGAGATGTAAGTTTATCGTACAGCTACATTAAATATTAAAGGTATCTACCTGCAAAATGTACAGAATCTTTCAAAAACAGCGTGATCGGCCCTGATCCCAAGATAAAATGGTTTCTGCTCCTTCTCATCTAAGTGAAGTTTAGAGGGGTCTTCAGAACTTCAGCCCACGGAGCTACTGGCAAAGCAGGGGACTGGCTTTTCTGCACATCAAAGTCACTTTTTAATTCAAATGAGTTACAGGTGTCAAAGGCATGGTTCCCCTGCCAGTCCCTGGCTTCTTTAGAAGGCTCATCCAAACCAGTCTTAAATTAAGTGAGGAATAGCCACCCCAGTTCTCCCACACCCCTTTCATCCCGTCCCCCTGGGCCCCGTGATTTTTAAAGTATCCTGCGTAGTTGAAACGTCTGGATGTGTACAGCAAAGTCTCCAGACATCAGATGCAGGAGCTAAACCGGGATTTGTAGGCTGAAAACTTCTGGTGTTACAGCTAGACAGAAGTGCACCTCATACACTCTTCCTGCTACCTTCCAGCACAGACCCTGCAGTAAAACAGGAACCTCAGAGGCATCTCCTTTGGTTTCATGCAATTCTCTTCCTCGGTTGTCTACCAGAGGGCCATTCTTAAGCCGCGCCTCTCCAGCACTGTCTCTTCGAGAGATATCTGCATTGTCACACACACTTTGTCTACATCCTGAACAACAGAAGTCTGGTTGCTTTTTGATACTTCGGAGCCATAAGCAGTTGCTGTCAAACCTAAATTCAAATATCGGGTGGGGTTATCAATGAGATCTGTTCAACGCACAGACTGAAGGACAGCAACGCTAACACTTCCTTTCCTACTGTACGCATACATAGGAAACAGCCATCCAAGATGGATGCCGAGCACCCATCGCTTCAGCCTCAGGGTCTGAACACATGAAGTGTGGTAGATACGTGTGACCACACTGCATGAAATGTTCCCTGAGGTTGAGGTAGCTTGTGCTGACAGAAGCCAGGAAGCAAAGAATACTACAGAATAGACAATCGTTCAAAGTCACACATGGTTGCCACTCTTTTGGATGTCACATGAAGAGCTCTCACCATCATATGACCATCACAAGACACATAGGAAGACGGACCACTTGAGAACAACCTCAGGAGTGTGACAGAATATGAAGAAACTGTGCTTCAAGGAATCCAGTTTTAAACAACAGCATCACAAACCTCTCATCAATGGGGGGGATATTTTCTCATCTCCCGAATACTGAAAATAAACAGTCTAAAGCCAAGCGGGATTACAAAATTCTCATGCTTTTAGCACTGCTCTTGCTGCTGGTCAACCTAATACCTATTTGAGACCAGAGGTCAAGCAAGGGTCACTGAACGGAGCAGGGCTGCACAGCTAATGAGCAGGTGAGCGGAGGTCTGAAGCAAGGCACACCAGCACAGCACAGACCCAGAGATGGCTCTCCTGTGCCGCAGCTTATCATTAAATGAGTTGTTATTTTACTAAGTCACTCATAAGCTTAATCTCTCCAGCGTAGGGGCGTCATAGAATCCTGACTCAGTAGAATTCTAAGTCACTACAATGTGTGGAGGGTTGGGTCTGCAATACATTCATATAATAAGAGGGTAGCCTTTTGTTATTCTGGACCCAAGAGAAAAGTTAAAGAACACAAATACAGATAACATGAGATCAGGTGATTCCTAAAGTCTTGATGTCTTAACATCCAGTAAGCATTTACCGAAAATGGTGTTTCTGTGGAATGCCTAATTTTGTACATAATACACTTATGAAAACTTTTTTATATCTTTTGGTTAATACTATAATATTAGCCAGTTATCATATATATAGCCATATAATATAGTAATAACACACCACTGTAGCCTGCTTTTATAAAAAGACATTCCAAAGAAAACATAAAACTAAAAGAAAGCTTGGTTATCTGATGCTGGAAGCACAGTGGATAAAACCAAGGAAGCAGAGACTGAAAGGACCTTGGTCCCCTCAGTCAGCTAAGGAAGAACTAGGGAGCACGTGCATTTTGAAGTTGAGTATTTTGTAGTTGGTGAATAAATGTTAACCTAATCTGGCAAACCCATCACAACTAAACTGACCGCTAAAGTTTACTTAGCACCACTGAGGAACTCTTGGAATATGAAATCGTGGAGACCAAGAGATGAGACTTTATTATAAGAACTGACCAGTCGTAAAGTCTGTGGTAAATGGGAGACCCTGAAAGGTATTGAGTCATTCTAGGTCACGTCTCTGGAGATCTAACCACCCATACTTCACTCTTGTGGTCCTCCCAAAGTTAGCATAGATGCAAGGAAATCTGCCACTGTGGACTCTTTTTTTTTTTAGCCCACTGTTACCATGTGAACAGAGCAGTCTCTGTAACTGGCCTTGTAATTCAGCATGGCGTGAGTTCTGAAGCCTCTATCAAGGCCCTGGAAGGACAGAAGAAGGTTCCTATGTGCTGCCTTCAACCCAGGCTCAACAGAGTGAGGTTCCAAGAAGGACAGAAGTGGGCCATGCTGGTAGGCCTCAACGTCCATCTAATTAAGAGTTGACAATACTTTCAGAGAAGTGATATCTCAAGGACCACCAGGGAGCAGGATGTTTTGAGGTGAGTTCCAGGGTTCCTTCACTGTATGGTTTTGGGGTGTTCTTACCCTAAGGATGGAGTAGCAATGTCAGGAGCCTGCGTGAGGATAGAGATGCTGACATATCATCAAAAAATGTCCCAGTGATGCCATTTCTGCTGTATGCATGAAGTTCATTAGCTGAACACAATGGTTAGTCCTATGTGTCTATATGGTTAAGCCATCATAAAAGATAACTGATCTGATGCTAACCTCCAATGCTCTGGGATCGACATCCAAATCTTCCACTTTGGACAAAGCATATAACCCACTGCAGCATGGAAAACCCTCCCCTTTGCTGAAGGCTTGGCAAGGAACAGAGTGACTTCCCTTGATGAAGGAGAAATTCTGTCTTCAGGTGACTTTTGGACGTGTTTTTCTGAGTCTGCAGCTTGCTGAACTTAAACCTCAGAGTGTGGGCCTGATGTCGCCACAGATGTATGAGGCCATTTGTTTGCCAACCATGACCCTCTGAAGAACTCTGACCAACACAGTTCATGAGGAAGGGTGTCAAACTTCAGGAAGGAAATTTTCATAATATTTTTCTATGTGTACAGTGTAAAAAAAGTAACAGCTCAGGTAGAGTCTGGGGGACATTTGAAGAAGATAAAGGACAGGGGAAAGAAAGCACACTGGATGCAGGTGTGTGTCACGGGACCTGTCAGGAATGCTCCAGGCTTTTAAGACATACAGTTAATAAAAACGCACATGTGGTGCGGGCCCAGCATATTCATGGAAGGCGACCTTGAGTGTCTGTCCTAGGAGAGCAGAGGAGCATTTTTCCCAGATGAGCATGGGAAATGATTGGAAGTTACATGTTCAAGAAAAACTGAGGGCTTTTGACAGTTAAGGACGAGAAGGACACTCATAGAACAGTCCCCAAGAAGCCATACTGCAAAGCTCACTATAAATAATAATGTCAAAAGTAGGAGATACTTGGCCAGGTGTATTGATTCAGACCTGTAATTCCAACTATTCAGATGACTGAGATGAGAGGACTGCAGGCCTCAGGACAGCTTGAGCTACAACTAAGTTTAAGCACAACTGAGCAAGTCCTAGCTTGTACAAAGCCCAGGGTTCAAGTCCCAGCACCACAGCAAACACGGTCTCCTTTCCACTAAATGCTGCATCAAGTTCCTTGTCCCAGATCAGAGTTCTCAGCCCTAGAGGGATTCGCCCAGCTGCAGGCTTGAACTCTGAGCTAAACGCCCTCCCAGAGCCTGGCAAACCTGGGAACCATCAGAGCCCAGACCTGCTTCTGGCTCTTAGGCGGGATTATTCAGTTGAAAGCCACCTCCTCTAACACCATCTCTTTGCCTGACCAAGTATCATGTCTAGAGAGTGCCAGGGCTCAATGTAGATCTTTACAGAAAGGAATAGGCAGTCTACACTTAACACTGTGGCCCATTCAACCTTTATTAACACGGTGGCCCATTCAACTTTTATTAACATTGTGGCTCATGCAACCTTTAAACATCCCCGTATTAAAACTACCACAAGAACTGAAAGAGCCCAGCAACCATGTTAGTATAAATAAGTGATATGAATGTTAAAGCTGAAGGCCTTTAGAGGTTAAAACCCCAATTTAAGAATACATACATATATAATACACAATGAAATAATATAATTTTCAGAAAAACTCTTAGAAATGGGTACTGTTATTACTTTTTCCACAATTTTATACAACTGAATTTAGCTTTGTTCAGAGTTCAATAGTACATAAATGGGAAGATCATCATTAGAGAGGAATTTATTAAATTTAAAATCTCATCATTTTTCTTCAAACCACTACAACACTGTGAAGAAGCCCAAAGGGGCACAAGAAATCCATCATTTCTTACAATCTGCTGACAGAAAAAGGATGACCAAAATGAAGAAATTCCTGCCTACTACTTTACATCATACAGATTCTAAGGGGGAAATCCTTATTTTCTTGAATGTTTTATATTCAGTGGAGTGCTGCTCTGATTTTACACGTGTTCATGGCTCTTTTGCTGTATAAACACTTTGGAAAATGACTTTCGGGACTAGTCATACTTTCAATTGGCACACATCACATATATAAACTTAAGTTGTTCTTTCATAGTTCGAAGCTCTCCAGAGAACGGTAGGAAGGAAAGAGCAGGTGCTATGGGGGAATCCCCACTCCCCTTCCCCTCCCTACCCCACCCCCTTCATCCTGGCTAGTGGAAAAGCAGAGAGAACAACAACAGTGATTATACTAACAATAGCAGTGAGTTTTCCCAACCCTGAGACTTCGACAGAAGCACCACAGGAATGATTTACTTTGTCTCTCAGTGTTAGGTGATTCAGTCCATCATGGAAGGCATGATAGCACAACAGCCCAGTTCTTGGCCTCAAGAGTACTTGTCAAAGGCTGTAGACATCAGGGCAAATCAGGACTGAGGAGTCATGCTGAGAAGCCAGGCTAGGTGTAACCAACACACATCCTCCGGACTTGCTTCCTCCAGGGAGGAACGGCCTCTTAAGGTTCTCACCGCCTGGAGACTACCTGTTCCAAACAGGAACCTTGGGGAACATGTATTCCCTCATCCTTGGTTATTCAGTACCATCTTGTGTCAACTTCATCAGTGAATAGGGTGTTAGTTAGCTTTTCAGCACGTAACAAAGTACTGAATACACAGAACTTTAAAAAGTCTTGCTTTAACTCAGTTATGGAGGATTTAAAACCTGAATGATGGGGCCCGTTATGTGATGAGACAGTGAATCATGGCAGGGGAACTTATCAGCCTGAAAATCACTCACCTGATAACCTGGGCAACAACAGACTTAATAAGGAAAGAAAGGACCAAGTCCCCGGTCTTCTGAAGAACTCTCCCTATGTGTTGTCAAAACTTTTGTCACCTCCCAACAAAGCAACCTTCAGAACCAAGCTTCACCACCTTTGTAAGATTTACAGCTCAGATGGAAAGGTACCCTAGCCAAGAAATACTACAAGTCACACTGTACAGCAAACCTCACGCAAGAGATCTATTGGGAGGGAAAACCCTAGGGGCGTGGCTGCCTGTGCTCGGGCAAGAAACAGCAGCAAACTGGACAGGATGCAGGGCTTATATAGAGTTTCCTAGAGAGGGGTTGGAACTTTACAGGGTAGAGATTGGTGGCATTTCACGTCCATAGAGGGGACTTTTTATTCTATAGGATGGGAGCAGGGTCTGGCAGCTAGGGCAGTTAAATTATTCTGTGGGTGGAACCTGGCAGTTACCTTGTCTTTGGGGGACATCTGAGATCCAAAGTATGGCCAGCGACTATGTGTCTAGATGCCCCAATTCTTTGGCACCTCTCCCAAGCACTCTGCAGCACAGACCCCACATTTGGCACTTTAGGTACCAGGGAAAGATGGAGAGCTGTCCAGTGCTGCGGATTTCATTTTGATGCTTGAATACTTGTTCAGTCTTAAGTAATACGAGTTCTGAAAACAGTTCCTCTCCGGGAAGCAGAAACCAGGGCAATATTTATTGCCTGAGTTAGAACTCCACAGACCTCTGAGCAGTGAATGTCCGCAGAGAATGGGGCATTCCGAGCCGCAATCATCTATTTGTAGTTAGCTATGTTCTCGGTGAGATCACTGTTGCTGACTATTTGTCTTTAGGGTATTTCCAGTGATCAAAGTACTTGACCAGAGAAACATGATGGGATATCAAATTCTGCTTATGTTTTCCCTCCAAGGGACTTGCAAGCCTGATCCACTCTCGTTAGCTCACCGAGGGCTGGAAAAAGCTACATTTCAGCATATTTCTTGAGTGTGCAGCCATGGCCCCAGTGCTTAGAGGTGGATTTTGTGGCCAAGGTTTATCCTCTTGGTGACAGCCTCATGTGGTCTTACCTGTGGCCAAGTTTCATTGGCAGAGGGAACACAGTATGCCACTGCTGTCTCTCAGTGTCTGCCAATTAGTAAAACCTAATGAGTCTGCTACTTGCCACTTCTGATACCACCTCTGCCAGCTCAGCTCTCAGATCTTAATGGATCTTTTCAAATTTCCCAGCAACCCCAGGCAGAGGACATCTGCAGCGATGTCCGTCCTAGTGTTTAGTTCTCGGCAAACAAGAAGCGAGTGTGTGGGAGATGGCCTGCCCTTTCAAACAAGGACTCTGTCTCTTTTCTCGGTGGTGGTGCTGCCCCACTTCGTATGGACTCAAGAACTCGACTGAGACATCCTAAGGGTATTATTCCCTGGCAGGTGGAGAGCAAAGATTGGCTAAGGCACTTCTATCTTGTGCTCATTGAATGTATACATGAATAGCTCCTGCATCTTTAACAAACCTAAAGACAGCTCTGCTGGGTTGAAGAGATGATTCAGTGATTAAGAATACTTGTTGCTCTCGCTGAAGACCTAGATTTGGCTCTCAGCACCTTCACTGTAAGGGATAAATGTGGCTTTACAGACTTTCAAACCTCCAGTTCCAGGGCATCGGGTTCCTTTCTCTGAGCTTTCTAGCCAGCAGCCATATATATATATGCCTAAATGTAGGTGATGATCTCATTCACAAATAATGGTTTATAAATATAAAAGGAAAAAGATGGGCCTGTTTAAACTCTGCCATCCTTTTCATATAGAGTATTTGTTCATATGGTTTTCACATGCACACAATTTCTCCTGTATCATCTCACCTTTGAGGATGGGGAGGGCTGTGTTATATATGTGAAAGGCCCATTTCAAGTACGTTAATTAGTTCTAAGATAATTACATCTTCAGGTAACCATGACAGATCCCTGGACCTAGTAGCAAAGACTCCACTTTAAGATCCCATATCCCTCAACTGAAGATAATATTCCATGAATTTGCAGATTAGTCTGTCCTGTGTGTCTCCATTTCCCTTACACCCTAACCTATAGAAATCTAGCGACCCCTATACGTACAGCCCAATGTGTCCCTGTAATGTAGCTCAGTGCTGGGCACCCCTTACGTACAGCCCAATGTGTCCCTGTAATGTAACTCAGTGCTGGGCACCAAGGTAAGTGTTCCCAACACCTGCCCACCATGAGGAGGCTTCTTACAGCTGCACACTGGTGGCACACACAGCCAAGGCACACATGCTGGACTGACAGGACACTGTGTGTGTGTGTGTGTGTGTGTGTGTGTAGGGGGTTAAATAGTTATACAGCACATTAAATGACAAAGATGGAGAGAAGATTCTTTGAGGAGAAAGATCATTAAAAATCATCGGTAGTAAAGGGAGATGTCAAACCAAACCCCGAGAATCTATAAAGAAATGGCGTATTATTATTGCTGTTCTTTGTTGTTATTGTTGTTACACCATGCCCCAACTCTTCCTAATCCTTTTCTTGTTAACTCAGTTTCTAGGCTGGTCCTGGGAGTAATGGGATGAGAAGCACCTGTCTTAGGGTGTGCTCTGATCCAGCTGTAGGAAGTGTCATTGTTACAGTAAAATGTGGTAGAGCTGCCGAGGCTTGGTAGGACCCCTAGAGCAGGAGCACCACGAGAGCCGTCGGTGCGGATGCATTCCATCCTCATTCTAGTCTGAACGTCGAGAGGGACAGGCACATAGCCATGGCTCCTACGAGTCCTCCACTCTGTGATGCAGGCACACATGGGAGGGGAGCAAATGGTCAAAAACCAGCATAACGTTCTTGTGAGGCAATGGGAAAAGCCCAATGGAATCGGCGCAGTCCCTGAGTATTCTGAAGATGACCCTTTCAGTGTTTACTGCACAGGAAGATCCTAGGATCCAAGAAGTCAAGCCAGTGTTTTGAAAGGGAATCGCTATGTTTTTACAGAATAAAGCCACGCGCCTTCTGTTCCAAACTCAGACATGCATCTTGACTCCCCACCACATGGGCCAATGGGGACCCCGTATGAGTCTGAAAACCAGGGACTGAAACTGGAGATGCCTGCTCTAACAAGAAGGAAAAGAATACCTATAACCCCAGTACGGAATAAATGAGGCAGGAGAAGCAGAAGTCGAGGGCCAGCCTCAAATACACAGTGCAGAGTGAATTTAGTTGAAGGCCAGCCTCAAATACACAGTGCAGAGTGAATTTAGTTGAGGGCCAGCCTCAGTATGTGTCACGTCTCACTTAAATCAACTTCCGGTCGGAGTCTTACACAGTGCAGAGTGAAGTTAGTTGAAGGCCAGCCTCAGATACACAGTGCAGAGTGAATTTAGTTGAGGGCCAGCCTCAAATACACAGGGCAGAGTGAATTTAGTTGAAGGCCAGCCTCAAATACATAGTGCAGAGTGAATTTAGTTGAGGGCCAGCCTCAAATACATAGTGCAGAGTGAATTTAGTTGAGGACCAGCCTCAAATACACAGTGCAGAGTGAATTTAGTTGAAGGCCAGCCTCAGATACACAGTGCAG
>LOEQ01000768.1:117215-137747 GCA_001685075.1 Bramus lutescens | reverse complement strand
ATACACAGTGCAGAGTGAATTTAGTTGAAGGCCAGCCTCAGATACACAGTGCAGAGTGAATTTAGTTGAAGGCCAGCCTCAAATACACAGTGCAGAGTGAATTTAGTTGAGGGCCAGCCTCAAATACATAGTGCAGAGTGAATTTCAGGTTAGCAGGGGCTACATGAGACCCCAGCTTGACAAATTCAAAAGGAACTATCCTGAATTGACTCAGGTAAGTCAGAAAATAGAGTTTTGGGTATTGATAAAAGCTGGGGATAGCTTTAGCTCCTGTGCTAAGATCACAAAGGAGCCTGTCACCCACCAAGGAATGCCAGACATTGTGAAAAATCCCTCCAGTAGATTGGCTCTGCATGTGGGAGCCAAAAGGAAATGCAGACAAGACCCAGGAGCATACATGCTGTTACCCCAGCACTCAGAGGGAGGAGCCTGAGGCTGAAGTCAGTCACAGCAAAGAAAAAAGTAAGTGTTATGACAGAGAGGACAGGGATGCGGGAACCAAGGACAACGTTGACTGCAGCTCCATGGGTTGGGGTCCGTAGACACCCACTGAAGAGAAGAAGACAAAGTCTCAGGCAGAGAAGGGACTACATCAGGGGACCATACTCAGTTCCCAAGGAATCTGAGAGCATGGGGAGCCCTTTCTGACCCTGCTTGCAACACAAGGATGGTGGCCAAATCAGAAAGAAAAAAAAAGAGAGAGAGGCGTCAAAATAACCCCATCAAGAGCCTCTCCCCAAACAACCCATCTCAAATGCACCCCATATTCAGTGGCCTGTAACCCCACATTCTCACCTACCCTGGCCCCTATATAACACCGTCCCTTCTTAGAGCATGCCACAATAGTTTAGCAATCATAAGAAGAGTCGAGGGGTAGCAAATAATCTAATCCCCACAGAGATTGCTGAAGAAAGGATAAAGAAAAGAAAAAGTTGTAAAGATAAAAAACAGATCAAAGCAATGGAATGATAGGGACATTGGCATTCCATTATTAGTTATTACTATTTCACTATTATTTATTCTGTCAATATTGTCAAAACCATGCTGAGAGACCCCATGAAGGACATGACTAGACTTCAAATGCTTTTGTCCTTCTTTTGTGTAACTCTCTTTACCATTCCCCTGCCGTGGAAAATTGACGGCACAAAACTTACGCTCTAATGCTCAGCTATCTGCTCTTAGCACCACAGTTTGTAGTGCCTTCCCAGGGGTTTCTCTGTCTGTGAGGCTTAGTTCCAGGCTTCCCTCTTTGGAGGAGCCCTCTCTACCTCCAGCTTCCCGTGCTGTGTTCTGTCCAGGACTCCAGGTTTCCGCTGTTTCACTTCCGTACTCAGGACCACACAGAGGTTGCCTCGTGGGAAACCCTTCTCCCTCCCTTCTTTTCTAGCAGTCTGTTGGTGTCTGTGAATTGGGTGTTTTTAGAATAACGAATAAATGAGCAGGTGGATGGCCATCACACACAGGCAACAATAGATATCCCTATGATTCTTTTGATTACAAGCTGGTCCAGTCAAAATTCAGAAAGAAAAGACAGGCACTTTCATTTTCTTGGAGGGTAAAACATCTGTGGCCAAAAAAGAGACAGCTGTTGTAATGACTTCACAGTGATATTAATATGTAGAATAATCATGAAAAACAGAGCAATCTGTTATCGAGAACAAGTTCAGCTGAATGAGAATTTATCACTGGGATTTTATGTAATAATGGACCATCCACCGCTGTATAACCTTGAAGCTTGTTGACTGCACCCTCAAAGTTACTGCTATGGCTTTATAGCTTTAGCCTTCTGTCACAGACATTACGTGCCCCTGAAGACACTGCCAGTTTTATTTAAGGGACAAGGAAATTAAAATTAATTATGGTCAAGAGGTTTTCCTAAGCTGGGGCTAGGTGCTGTAAGACATGGCAGAAAATGACAGTGCATGGGTCAGACAAGGAATTGTCTAGAAAGAAACTAGACCAGAAAGAAATCATTCCCAGTAAAATGTACTTTGGGTCTCCCCGCTTCACATAGGCTTTGACGAGCAGGCAGAAGTCTCCTGAGGGGTATCCCACCACGGTGGCGTGCTATGTGATGCAAAGTCCCAGTGCAGAGAGAGGGGTGCAGGATGAGGAAAGCATCAGTTCCCATTTCTGAAATGTACTTTTATTCTACCTTCACAGACATCACGAATCTGAGCTATCGACTGCAGCAGAAGGAGACCTGACATGGTGGAGAAAGGTAAATGTTCTGGAGGGGGGGCTGGGAAAAAGTATGAACAACAAACTAAGGCTCTAGAGGAAGCCAGGGCCTAAGCAAGTATGTTCAACGAGTTAGGTTTCCTATAAGCAGGTCTGACGAGTTCATTATACCATCATGCTCAAGCTTATTTATCTTTGACTTAATAACTACAATCCCAGAAGTTGCTATAATATAGAACTCAGTGGTTAGAAATATTAGTAAAAAGAAAGAGAATATGGGGCATAACTAAAAACATTCATAGTGGTTGGCCACGTACCACTTGTCATTGCTGAGCAAACAGGGGTTGTCATGGCTCAAGCAAATTTGTCCTATAACAAATAGGACTTTATACCAGGCAGGTTGGTAGAGCAATTACCCATTTCAACTTCCCCAACTAGAAATGTCTTGGGTGTAAAGAAGAGCTTGTTACTTAATAATAACAGAGGAAAAAGAGACAGAACCCAAGGATACAGATGACAATGATGAAATATGGAGGCCCAGCCTCTGGGCTGCTGACTCTGTATTACGCCTGCCTTCACTAAAGCTGGAGCTCACAGGTGGGTGTTTCTCCACCCCTTAGAAAGAACACACTGCTGCCTGCTTTAGTGGGTTGTCCTGTTTGCTTTGAGAGATCGTCTCACGGGTTCTTCCCTCATAAGCCCGTGAGACCTCTCTTCCCAGGTCTGTTTCCCTCATCACACTACTACCTACCCCTTCTGTGCAGAGCTTACAGCAGCTGCAGTTTGAATATTCGCTGCATGGTCCTGGGAATAAAGAACACCTTTTTCTTCACAGTATCCTGGAGCCATATGAGGGCACAATGCCAGACTTATTTTGAAGTTGATGTGTGCTAGTCACCTCTGTCAAGAATCTGCCTTCAGCCTTCCGGTTAAGGGATTGCAGACACCCTCACGCCAGTTCTAAGGCTGGAGGCTTCTCTTCCAGAACTCACACATCCTGAGCTTCATGCTCACATTTCCCTCATGAGAAAGTGAGTGGGAAATCCTAATGGACATCCAGAAGGCATTAAGACTCAGACAGGAAGAAGCCTTTGACAGCATTTTGAGATGACGTTTTGTTGAAAACCCTCCTTCCTTTCTTCTCTGGAGTTGCTGATGGTTCACTGACTCAATGCCAGACATTCAAAGCTCTGGGAACCTCAGGCTTCCCTCTCAGCCAAACCCATGTAAAATAACAGGCGATGCCCACATTTCACACTCTTCATAGTGTTTGCTCTTCAGCCGAAAGCACAATCTCAAAAACAGCCCAATGGTCAGCTGTGGAGTTGCAAAGGGTGGGATTTCCCGCCCTTTAGCCTTGCAATACAAAGCGCACATTGCTCAGCTAACCAAGCTAGCCCTCCTGCTTTGTCAAGAGAGTCACTGTTCTCAGAAACTCTTCAGCAAGACACAGGCCAAGAAGTTAGACATTGATCTGGGTCCCGTGAAGAAGCCATAAAGCAAGTACACTGTAGTCTCGGTTCCACAGATTCTCTCCTTTTCTTAGCTGCTGGGACCATTTTTCTTGCCAACCTGTTGCTGACATCTGTGCTTGGTCCAAAGGGATCCATCTTGTCTGCCACTAGACTACAATGGGAGAGACTTAGATACATCATAATCTTGAATCCTAATGATTGGTCTACTTTACCTATGGGCTTTCTGTCCATTATACTTATATAGAGATGGTAACCAATTAATTTCTAATGAAAGACATTATGGAGCCTTCTGGTACTGAAAATAATTGAGTGTGCCACATTAGCCTGACTCAGACACTAAAAAAGATGGCATCCCTTTGCTAATGGCAGGTGGAAGGATATGAGACTTAGTAGAATAAAAAGGTCTATGTCAACACAGACCAGATTACATCATGTATGGAGACATTTTAGGTTTGGGAATACAGATAAATGGATGTGACTGGGTCTCACATATATGGTCTAAGGCAGGAAATAGCTTCAAAGTAAAGAGAAGAACCTGCCTCTTTTAAAGAAGCAAGAGGCTAAATTTGTTTGCTCATACCAAGAAATGAACCCAAGATCCCAGTTGTTTTATGAAATGAAGTAAAGTTTCCTAAACTGGAGGAGGTTGGTATTAAGATGTTTGACCAAAAAAGAGAATTTTGACAGTGACTGTGCCATCTACTCTTTGTGTGAGCTAATTCTGCGAGATTCTAGCAACAGCTGGGCTTCTCTTCCATGTTGGGCTACATCCACTCATGCATCACACGGCCACCATCAACAAAAAGGAGGGAAAAGTTCCACCTAATCCTTAGGCATCCACTTTGATTCAGAAAATGAAGTTTTGAACTATCAGCTTGATTTCTTATGGATAAGTTTTAAGAAGTTAATGATATTTTAAAATTTATTCTTAGAGAATTACAATGCAATGAAAAATTAAGAAACAATCCCAAGTGCACCATCTACATATCTTCTTAGCAGAAAGCACCAATATAAATGTTGACAACTTCTATCAAGATTATGAAGTCATCTCATGGTTTTAAATACTGTAACCCCTGTACACAGTGCTACCTATGTGGGAATCTGTTTGTTTCCCTGTGATGCTAAGGTTTTCATAGTCAAAAGTTCACTCACCCTTAAGCTTCCTTAGGATATGAAGAAATCCTGGAGAGAAAACTGAAGCACTGACTGGATAAAGGTTTGCACTGTCAGATGAGGGGCAAGAAAACGTGTCCTGTACTCCCCCACTTCTCCACTGAGCTTGAAAATGGAGAGGGAGGAAGCAGAGAGGAGGACATGGAAATGGAGAGGGAGGAAGTGGAGAGGAGGACATGGAAACGGAGAGGGAGGAAGTGGAGAGGAGGACATGGAAATGGAGAGAGAGGAAGTAGAGAGGACATGGAAATGGAGAGGAAGGAAGTAGAGAGGAGGACATGGAAATGGAGAGGGAGGAAGTAGAAAGGAGGACATGGAAATGGAGAAGGAGGAAGTAGAGAGGAGGACATGGAAATGGAGAGGGAGGAAGTAGAGAGGAGGACACATACATGAGTCTGCTGTGTAGCTTTGTGATGACCGCTGAGGAGACCAGGAGTTACAGACATGAGTGGCTCAATGTTATAAGAGGCTGTAGTGAAAATTAACAAAGTCAGTGGGCACACATGTTTTATTCTAGTAGATTCAGAGATGAAAACCAGAATTATTTCTGGAAAGCGATGAATAGAATAGAGTAACCACAATTGCTACATTAAGTTCATAGCTTGTTTAGGAACCAAGTGGATTCTACAAGTTCAAATGAAACCAAGGCTTTAAATGTGTTTTTCTTGAGAAATCCTTGTTTAAGTCATCAAGCTCTGCAGTGTTCTGGGGTGTTTGAAACTGTCCAGCATTTTAGGCATGTGTGGGTAGTGTGATGGATTTGTAGAATGGAAGGACCAGATAGACAAGCAGCTGGCCATCAGTTTAAACCAGAGGAATTGAACGGACAGATGTGTGCAGTGCAGGAAACTCAATCTGATGAGTTAGAACTTTGCTGAAGTCACCCACAAAATCCCAGCTACCTTGGACATCAGTGCCTTTGGTGGGAGATTGTTCACTCCTCTCCGTGGCCCTGGGGCAGAGGCCTCAAACTATAAGCTGAAGGAAAATTGAGTCCAGATGCATTCAGTACCCTCAAAAAGAAGAGGGGTCGCCCTAAAGGCCACATCAGAAGGCGAAGGAGCACTGTGTTTTTTCTATAATTTTCATGTGCTGGTAATATCATCTAAATTAGGTTCTTTTTCATTGCTATGATTCTATGACTTTCAAGGATATATTGCATATACAACCTATATACTTACACACTCAACATAATTTTTAAAATAAGTAGTTACATCCAAGAATAGCAAAAAATATTGGATGAGGTAATAGCCTAATTACACATATTATTTGACCAGTTTGTTTCATGGTTATTTGCTATACCTACGCTGTTAACTAATTTTAGTGTTACTTTGCTTAAATTATGACATGTATTTTAGATAAAAGTCAATAATATAACATTAAATAAACATTTGAGTTTCATAGATTTTATATTTTGTTCAGGTCATAATTCGTATATGCACAGATACTGTATAATATTATGTTTTGTTTACCTACTGTGATTGTATTTTGTTTCTGAGAATGTGGTCACTATGGTTACAGGCTTACCAGGCACTCTCAGGATGAGTTCCTCTCTCCTCTGACATAAACACCCATCTGTTGTATACTTCAAGATGATTTAAGACTCATATTCAAGGACATAAACACATAAAGGCATTTTGTTTTGTTTTATTTTGAGACTGTGTCCCTGTCTGTAACCAAGGCAAGCCTTGAACTTGTGCAACACAGGCTGTCCTCAATTCATAGGTGTCACGCAGCTTCAGACCCTAGAGTGATGGGGGGATACGGCTCTAATAGAGGCCGTTTTATCAAGAAATCAAATGAATGATCCTGTATGTCTCCATAGTATTTTGGATATAGTTTTCTAGTAATTGGCAACTTTCGAAATACTTCACTTTGGGGTATCAGACCACACATATGTTCAGACACAGATTGTCTGTGTCTGTTCAAATAATGTTAATCAAGTGCAGATGTTCAAGAAGTGGTCCCATGCAATTTCCTGTACTCACAGGATCTCAGGTACATGGTTAATGAAGGGCAATTAAGTGTGTCTCTACTGAACTTGATAATTAAATACAAGAAAATCTATGACAAATGAGCAGAGTGCCATATGGATGAAGGGATGAAGACTCAAACTTTGTCTTCTCCCAGGTCACTGGAATTTCTGCTGTGCAGGAATGCAGTTCCATGGAACACAATGCTGACCGCTTTACAAGGTTTGCTTTCTATTAGAAAAAGCAAGACCTGCCACGCACGATGCCGTGTTGCTGAGGGTGGGTTAGAAGCTGTGTTGTTTATTTAATTGGACACGTGTCATATAAAACAAATCTGGACTCTGAATATATGTAAACAAACAAAAAAATAAAATACAAGGAAGGCAGGAACACAAGGAATTTACATGGAGAGGAAGAAGCCAGAGAAATGCTAATCAGATGGACAAAGGCCGGCAGACAATACCCATCAAGATACAGGAAGTTCAGGCAGATGTTTTCCCATTGTTAAACCCAGAATAAACAACTGCTAGTGATGAATGAGAAGGGCTTGGGCAAGAGCAGTAACATGGTTGAAGCGAGTTATGTAGAGGAGCAACCCTTGGAGGCGTCTGCTTTCTGATCTTTGTTAAAAAAATGGCCCGAGGTTTCTAAAAGTCAATTGAATTTGGGCAGAGATGTTAGAAGGCAAGCAAGTTTTGTGCAGAAAGAGATATGAGAGGATGATGATTAATGACCCAAGGGCAAGATTTATCGCTGTAATTTTACGGGGAGAAAATAGTGAGAAGAAGAGCCAGGCTAACAATGAAGAACGGAGAAGTAATTTCGGAGTGGGGCCACAGGACAAAACCAGAGTTTCTCAATCCCGAAGGCAAGGAGAATGAAGGACAGGGGAGGATAGAAGGAGTTTGGTTTTTACTCTTGTTGCGATTCCTGCTTTAACAGCAAGTCCATGTTTCCTCAGAACAGCAATGCTGCTGACATACAGAAGTTCAAAGGGGCACTCCCAGGTCAACACAGAAGCATCGGGAGTATCCGGCAGGAATGAATATTATCCAGAACATTTGTGTAAAAGGACCATATTTAGAAAAGTAATAGCTATAAATGCCTTTACAATGTTATTAGGGCTTCATCATTCATGTATGTACATGTCTACAGTGTGTGTACAGCATGGGTACATGCACTCACTATTGTACATGTCTGCAGTATATGTACTGCATGTGTACATGCATCCACTTATGTACATGTATACAGCATGTGTACAGCATGTATACATGCATCCACATGTATACACATCTGTAGTTTGTGCACAACATGTGTATATACATCCACTTATGTACACATCTACATCTACAGTATGTGCACAGCATGTGTACATGTATGCAGTATGTGCACACCCTGTGTACATGCATCCATGTATGTACACATCTACAGTATGTGCACACCCTGTGTACATGCATCCATATATGTACACATCTACAGTATGTATCTAGGTGGTGGGGCACCGAGTCACCATTATAAACTACTTCAAAAGGTGACTTTTATCAGTCTGAAATTAAGGTATTGTAAGATGTTTGATTTGAGAACCAAAGGGGGAGAATATAGCAGTGACTTCCATGAGCCTTGCTTTCTTTTTCTTATCCTAAATCCAATCTCTCATCCTCTAAGAACTCTGCATTCCTATTATGTAGATCTGTTTTCTCTCTTCCCCTGGATAGGGAGGACTTAGGGGATTTGCCTTCTCTTTATATCGTCTCCTGTTATCCTGCATGCTGTGCTAAAAGCGTGCTGAGAGACATGACTACTGACTCCTGGAGTCTGACAGTTGACTTTGTGGTGCCCTCCTAACAGCACGGCTAAGGTCACCTAGAAGAGTGGCGCCAGAATCGTCTATACCATCAAAGCAGAACACATGTGATGCATAGATTCTTTGCACTGACTATCATTTAAGCCATAGGTTTATCACTGGCCTTTCCAGATACATAATCCTGGGAGGATACAGTCTCCCACCTAGTCGTGATAGAAAAGAACAGGAATAATATTCTACCATTCTGGTTTGGATGTTCAGCTCCCAGTGTCCATGCTGTGTGCTCACAACCACCTGTAACTCCAGCTGCAAGGGATCCAAGCCTCTTTCTGGATTTGGTGGGCATCTACATGACTGTGCACATATGCACACACACACACACACACACACACACACACATACACTCACACATCTTGAACATTTTTTCTTGAAATGTCACTCATGTCTGTCTCAGACCTATTAAGGATTGATGGAGCACCACAGAGACTGGGAAATTTTTAAAGAATGGGAATTTGCTTCTCATAGTGCCGGCACCTTGAAAAACCAAGCCTGAGGCTGGTGTTGGGTAGGACATGGTTATCTCTGTTTCAAAATGACAATATGACCATGCCTACCCTCAAAAACAGAGAATTGCAATGTCTGTGCAATAGAGAAGAAGAGAAAGAAGGGGAGGGAGAGAGAGAGACAGAGAGAGAAAGAAAGAGAGGAGAGAGACAGAGAGAGGAGAGAGACAGAGAGACAGAGAGAGAGCAAGAGAGCTCATTCGCAAAGGCCCTTTTAATAAAATACTTAATCCTTGTGACCTTCCTGCCTCTCGCTGGGCACCCTCTCTTCACAGTTTCCACCCCATAAATGGCATCTTCAGACAATGGCCACCCATGTCTTCACTGTCGGGAAATTTACCTCTCATGCCACCTAATCCTTCTTTACACACATGGAGGTGTGTGCTGACGTTGATGCTCAGCAGCTGCAACACTGAACAGCAGCGCAACAACTTGCAGTGTTGAAGAGGAGCTCCATTCGCAGAATGGCAGACACAGCTGGGGCCGTGGGCATTCCCCAAGCCTGCGTCCTCATTCCATCTGAAGCTCAGATGTGTGAATTACTTGTGTGGTCACTGCTGGGATCAGAGCTACCCTTTCTGTTGAAAGTGTGTGGTTTTGTGGTGGAATGAGGGCATCGGAGATGGCATCAATCTCTCCTGGTGCCTAGGTGGTTTCAGACAATTGTCTTAATAGGAATGCAACTTTTTAATATGCTGTGGAAATGATTAACAAGGTCTCTAACTCAAATAATAGAAACCCTAGAAGTCTTTTATTGCATCTTCCATAACCAGACGTGAAAGTGGATTGCGTGAGAAAACAGGAATCCCTTCAAACTGAGAAAGATTAAACAACTCTCTGGCTGTTTGTAGACAACATGTGTGTGAGTGAAGGTGTCCTGGAGAATGTGTAGTGTCCACTGTTGGTCATCTGCTTATTCAGATTCATCCTATAGAGTACATCTTCCTCTCTTTCTCTCTCTTCCTCAACCTTCTTCCTTCCCCTCCCTCTCCCTTCTCCCCGTCCTCACCTCTTTCCTTTCATAAGACACTGTTCATATATATCCCAGGTTAACCGTGAATGTAGCCTATAGCCAAGGGTGACCTTGAACTTGTAATCCTTTGGCCTCTACCTCCCAAGTGCTGAGATGACATACACACCCCAAAACCCCTGGTTTATTTACTGCTGGAAATTAAGACTAGGGTTTGTGTCATGCTAGACAAGTACTCTACCAAGTACGCTATATTCTCACCCACAGAAGTTATTGCAAAATATTAATGGGACAAGGCCTTTGGAAACCCTTCATATTGCTCGTGTGCAAATCAGAACAATATAGTTAAGGATCAATTTTTGCTATTTGAGAAGAGAACACTGAGATGCTTACTTTCCAGGCTCCTGTTATCCCTAAATTGCCCCACCTTGGGCAGATGCAGCTGACCTAAACTCCCCTTCCGCCTTGGTCCTCTGACATATCCATCTGTAGGGTCTATTCTTGTATTTTACACGTTCATAGAGTTCCATGCTTTTCACAATTTTCCAACTGTAAATCTCCATCAGTAAATTTCAGAGGTCATATTTCATGATATGATGATATGGAAGGAAAAGTAGAAACACGACACAATCTGTATGTATTCCCTTAATGTGTACCTGCTATCTTTGGAAAGCTGACTTTCTAGACACTTTTGGGAGGCTCAGTTTTATTAATACAGCTATCATTACTCAATGAAGATTTCCTTTTCAGTTTAAAATATTGATAAAAATGGCAATGCCTCCTGCCCACATCTGTTCCTGTGAAAAATAACTGCTTCATGCTCCATGGTTGGCAGTTTCTGGAAGGGGGGCCAGTGCCTGTGGTACAACTGCCCCAGGGCACAGAGACTGGTGAGCAGAACCCTGGTGCCCTGCGCTCCCTCAGGCCCAGTCGTACCAGGAGCTGGCTTCTGTTCACCTTCAGGGTCAGAAAACAAAATTAAATGTCATGCCTGTAGGGAAGGCAGTTTCTCTCCAACACCATTCCCCCCGGCAGCTCATTTGTTTCTTCTCTGCCCAGTTCAGCCTTGCAGGCATTTGGAGGCACAGCCTTTGCAGCAGACAGATGAGACAAAATTGGGCCGCTTTCGAGAAGCTGTCCTGTCAATGGTTGCTTTCCTTAGTTTAAGCGTAGTTGAACTTATGAACGACCAAGCGGCCTCTCTCCTTGCAACAAAATAAAGCTTTTTTGTCGGTAATTTGCTTACTACATTGAAATCAATCCCAAATCCTTTGAAGCATGTTCATGCTACACACAGGTATTATTCACTTAAAATTACGGCGCACACAAAACACCTTCCCATTAGAGTTCACAAGCTTGTAGCATCTGATGTTGATTAATGATATCACAACATGAAAATAACCAAAACTTGGCTTTATTCCAAGAGATCTACTGATTAGCAACGACCTAAGAAGGTGTAGACATACCTCATCTTTCCACTAAAGACAAGCTACTTACACCTGCTTTCCTCTGTTCCATCTATGGCTTTGTTTTCAGAGATCCTAGAAGTCGACAAATACAGAATCTTCAAACATAAACACAATGCGATTGTAAACATTGATTGCCAACATCATAGGATAGACAAGTGAAGGCGTAAGTCATAAACAATCCCACACCAGTTGGGAATTAAAGGGGTATTTATNCATAAACACAATGCGATTGTAAACATTGATTGCCAACATCATAGGATAGACAAGCCTATAGGAGGCAAGTACAGGCTGAGGTCTTGGACTGAATAAGAAGGAGACACTGAAGTGAGCAGCAGCATTCTTCGCTGTTTGTCTCCTGGTGATGGATGTAATATGACCAGCTGTCTCAAACCCCTGCCACCGTCCTTCCCCACCATGATTGGCAGCACCAACAACTGTGAGCCAATTGCATTTGCCAGGGCGTATTTTTTAATCACAGCAACAGAATTACTGATTCCGTTGATTAACTGACGATTAACTGAGACGTAAGTTCACGCACAGTGCAGTTTACTGATTCAAAGTGTGATTCTGTAGTAGCGATATCTGTGCGACTACCGCGGTGCTTAAATTCTAGGACATTCTGATCAAGACCTCCGTATAGCTTATGTATTTCAGTTGTTGTTGTTGGGGTACAGACATCTGTTGCTCCATCTCTGTCTCTATTTCCTACTCCAGAGAATTTATATAAGTATGATGGTATAATATTAGCATCTTGGTTGGCTTCTTTCAATTCAGTAATATCGTCAAGATCGATCCATTTTCTAGCTAGGACCAGAACTTCATTCCATACTATATCCATGCCTTCACATCGTCCTCAATTTTCCCCCTTTATTGGCATCCATGTTGCTTCCACTTTTTGACTATAATAAAATAACATCTCTGCAAACATTTGCATAAAATTTTAATGGAGATATCTTTCCTTTAACTTTTTTTTGGGTGTATACTAGGTGATAGAATTTCCAGGTTTGCTTTAGGAATTCCTACCACCAGTAGTCTTTAAGTCACCTGCCCACTTGGGCGTGGCCTCTTATACTATTTATGCCAATGTAAAGTGTGTGTCCAGCCTCTTTTCTGGCTGCAGGATTTTGTTGCTGTTCCCCATTCCAGCAGAGGACTGTGATTTGTGAGTCTACCCCTAAATAAATAACCCTTTATTATACTCAATTCTGAGCTAGTGTGGGATTTCTTTTAAGCATCTTTCTTCACAGGTTGCTGCATCTTAAAAAAATAGGTTCTAAGCATGAAACATTATCAGGAATATTAGCATATCTGAATGTTCTAACATGAGGGAGAAGGACACTGAAGGTCTTCGGTTGATGGTTTTGAAATGAATCAGGTACGTTTTTCTGGAAGTTGTATAAGAACAGAAGCTCCTCCTCCATCCTCCAATTCAACCTTGAACCAGCACAGAGAGAACAGGAGGTCGTTATTCGGATATGGAATGGAGTTCTATGCTAAATTGTGTGGGTTTAAGCACCTTCCTGGGATTTGCTCGTTGGTAGTTTCTAAAGTAATTGCACACATTTAACTGGAATGTAGCAGCAATAGCTAGGAAGAAGGTAAGACTACGCCAAATGTACTTAGAATGTAGGGGCTTTGTTTATCAATGTCAGCAGAAGTCTGTGCAGTTTAAATGCTAGTTTTGAGTTTTTTATAATAGAGGAAGGAAAGCCATGGAAGGAAGGAAAAAGTCAGCACAGGCCATTGAAGCAGGGTGCACGTTTAAAGCATACACCTTGTTTCTTCCTGTTTCCCTCTCTTAACATTGTCATATAATGTCCCAGCTTTCAGTTCTCATAAAGAAAGGGAAGGTGGACACCCTCAAGGGAGAGGCTGGTCAAATTCTCACTCTTTATATCACAGAAAATTTGCTATAAAGTCATGTTGTTTGGTTCTAAAATTGTCTCACTTTCTTGATCTAGATTTTTATTCTCAAATTATGCCTTGTTGGGTTTACTGAAATGAGTGTGGAAGAATTTGAATTCATTATTGGGAAGATTAGCAAGAGTCAAATGAAAGTTTGTGGGGAGGCCTGTCTGTGTCAGATGTGGAGATAAAACATGCCACAAACTGACCGTATGTTCCCAGGATGCACCACCCACTTAGGCCCTCGTCTGAGCTGCTTCCCACACCACCCACTCTGGGTGCCAATGTCTCTCTTGAAATCCTACTTTATACATAAAAAGAGATTAGCTTGAGGATTAGGAAAAACAGAAATAATGTACACTGTGCAGCCCTATTTAAAATGCATCTATCATGAATCATTATATTGGAAATTTTTACAAAAACACTTGGTGGGAACATGGGAAGTGCTTTTTGCTGTTGTTCTGTGATGTTCTAGGGCAGCCACTCTCAACCTTCCTAACACTATGACCCTTAAACACAGTCCCTCATGCTGTAGTGACCCCAACCATAAAGCTATTTCCAAGTTGCTTCATACTTTTGGTACTGTTAAGAACTGTAATGTAAACATATATGTTTTCTGATGGTCTTAGGCAACCACTGTAAAAGGGTCATTATTTGATCCCCAAGAGTTACCATGACCCACAGGTTGAGAACCACTTCTCTAGGAGGTAACCATCCATTTCAGGAAGTTCTACAACATCCATGAAATGTCCAAACCATAAAAACAGCTTCTCTATCTGTGTAATAACGAATATTTGAATCTTTGAGGTTGGTCATAAATACTTCAAGCAAGTAGAAATTACTATTATTTAACATGGTAGCACATTTTAATGTGTGCACATATTAATACATTTGTATAATAATTTCATAATGTGCTATATTATACTTGGAAGCATAATAATTGAATCATTTATTAAAATACTAATGAATTAAAGTCATTTGAAGCATAGACTATGAGTTGAACTATCTGTGTGGTAGGAGCTATGACACCCATCAGGTCTGGAGTCTTTAGTCTCATAAATTCCACATTTCAATCTGTACTACAGAGAAGGGAGAGCTTAACTGATCCACACCAACAGGAAAATGCAGACACAGATGTCTTGACCTCATCATCTTTTGCATTAATTCTGCTTTTCCTGTAGCAGTTTGTCAAAAAAAAAAAAGGCCCCAGAATAGATAAAGAAATGTCTAGCTGGGTTATAATTACATATGGGCCCAGGGATGGTTTGGGTTAACTGCCAACTTGACATTTTCTGCAATCGTCTAGGAAAATTCTCAGTGAGGAATTTTCCAGATGGATTTGGCCTGTGGGGATATTCTGGCTGATGTTACTGGTTACATAAATTAATGTGAGAAACCCAAGTGCCTTTTGGGCAACACCATTCCCTAGGCAGGGCGATCCTGTCCTACACAGAGGTGGTTGAGAAATTACTGGCATGCATTTATTTCTCTGTACTCTGGGCTGCAGTGAGATTGTGATTTAGCTGCTTTGGATTCCAGCCTTGACTTTTTGTGAGGACAGGCTATATAACCCGGAGATGGAAGCAGAGCAAATTTTTCTACTGTAAACTGCTTTTTGTCAGGGTATTTTGCCATACTGACAGGAACAGAACCAGAACAGACATAAATGTCACAAATCTCCAAGAGGAGGCCAGCCACATGAACCTCAAAACCTGGAGAAGAGAGGGAGATCACTAAAAAGCATGAAAGTAAGAACTTCTATGCTCAACTTCAAATGTAGACTTACAAAGCATTTGTTGTCTGGTAGAGTATGTGGTGGTTAGCATGGAAATCAGCACAGCATAAAAATAAATAATTATTTTGAGGCTATATTTTAACAAATTAAATTTTAGCAGTTTTAAATGAAATTGTAAATTATATATTTCTTGCTTCCAAAAAAAAATTATCGGATTTTCTGTTTCAAACTCAAATCGTCTCAAATGTAGAAATGCAGTCTGCTGTTTATGCACACACAAGCCATGCAGGGCACACACCAGTGCAAATATTTACATCTAACAGTATCGTAACTGCATGTCCTGTAGTAACTAAAGCATCACACAGATGCACACACAGGCACTCCATGATGTCCAGGAGATTTCAGCCCCTGTTTATCAGATCATGTGGGCTGCCCCGTTTGTACAATTTTAATGTTTTTATTCTAGGAAAATAAAATAGTTTTTAAGAAGCAGATTAGTAATTAAGGAACTGCAGAATAGTCTTCCTGCAATTGGATTCTCAACAAGGGTTTCAGTGGGAAAACACATTCTAGTGCAAAACATCAGAAGAGTGTTGATGCTTTCTGAGTGACAAAGCTCCTGCCTACCTCCTGTTTCTACTTCTAGGGAGAGTCAGTAGTCGGGCGCAGCAACTTCCATGATTTCCAAGAGTTTCTTCTCAGTAGGCATTGGACGTGGAAGAGCAGATGAGGATTATCCAGTTAGACCCACAGATGAAGACTGGATTTCACAGTTTTTAAATGGAAAGGTCCAGAAAAATCAAGGTCCAATACAATCAAGTAGGAAGTCCTTTACACTCAGCAGGTGCCCGAGGCACTATTAAATAAAGCTACATTTTGCTAAGTACTTAGTGGTTTGTGATGCTATGTCAAGTATTTAAGAACAGTCTCTGTCTATCCTGTGAATCTGTGACATCAACATTATTATGTCTAGTTTCTAGACAAAGAGACAATCAAAGAAGAAAACGGCTGCTGCCCTGGCATCCTGGCCCTGCCTTCAGCTCACAGGGAAGCCCTAGCTTCCACTGATGAACACCACTTCACCAAAATCATCCCCAAAAGGGCCTTTGTGTCCACAATAAGTCAAAAGACCTCTGCAATCATGTCCAGCCTCAGACAGAAACACCAACATTATCTGAAGCCCAAAGAGAATCAAATATCCATCCTCTGGCCCAGATAAGCAAGTGACCATTGCTATGGCAACCTATAGGCTCATCAAATTTAGGATTTAGGAAGAGCCGCATTCACAGATACCCTACCTCTTTCTGGTGTGCATCTCAAAAGCATCCAATCCAGAACAAATCTCTACTCTTAAACCTGCCCTATATATTGTATGACACAGCCACAATTCTATAATGAAACACTCCAATGCCCACCTTCCGACAATTCTCCATTTTCAGAATACATCATCATTTGTTGCTGTTTTAACAGTGGTGCCACCGACTAGCTGGCACAGGCACAGAAAATCTCAAGGGGTTTCCATCTCAACTGAGAAAATTATAATCACTAAAAGTGAGCCCCAAGCACTGGTGGTTTTTCCTCTGCACTTTGAATGATTAGATCCTGTTGTGGCCCAGTGTTTGCCATCCATAAACCTTAGTTTATATGATGTGGGGCTGGAGCCACACCCAAATGCATATTTACAGGAAATCAGAGTAGAGAGAAATCAAGAGATCTAGTAGAATGAACAGAGAAGAAAGAAACCTAGAAGAGAAACTTTACTAGTTCCGAGAGGACAAAATGGGTGATGCCACAGTGTGGCTGTTATTCCCAAACACCTGCCCATGCCAACAGAGTAGTGATGATCAAGGAAACTACAGAATACACACTCTGGATGTTTCCATACATTAACCCTAACAACATGGTGTATAAGAGGACTACATATCTTGTGTAAATGTATTGCGTGTTGTGCATGTACGGATGCATGTTGTATGGACACATGTGTGAGTGTGTGCTATATGCATGAATGCAGATGCCTGAGACTGACACCGGGTGTCCTCAACTGCTCTCCACTTTACTTATTGAGACAGGGTCTCCAGCTGAATTTGGAGCTTGCACATTCTGGCTAGCCTAGCTAGCTAGCTTGCCTGGGAATCCCGTGCCTCTGCCCCTTGACTCATGGCTACCACCTCTGCTTGACTTGTACCTGAGGCTCAAGAACAGATCAGGTTCTCAGACTTGTGGAGCAAGCACTTTCTTTCTCTCTCTTTCCAGCTCCGAGATAATTATTTTTGTTTATTCTCTACAAATGGGATAATCAGAAAGTTAAGCATTTCTAAGGTGTCAGGGCTCTACCTGAACGCACACGGTGAAACTGTTGCACATCTGATAATGGTATTTATTCATTTCATTTTGTGTATTGAAAGTTGGTGAAAACCATGAAATGATTTAATAAGCGGCTACTGTCAGAGTTGTGGCATTTGGGACTCTGTGTTGTGGTGTTCGTGATAGTTAAGTGTTAAATGTGTGCAATGTGAGCACTGTTGTCCCTAAAGGGAGATACTGGAGTCTCATAGTGTATTGATAAGGTGATGTTTAGGAACAGCTAGATACCTTCAATACCCAAAGCTTCCCGGTAAGGCCATATTAACAGTGAGTGAATTCTAATCTCGGTGTGAAAGGTTAAAGTTTGTCAGGTGACCCTCTTATTTAAAAACACCAAAAGCTATCAGATGATTTTTTTAAAGTCAATATGTTTTCCAAAAATCTTACTCTTAAAATAAGTCACTAGGGAAACACTTCACGGCAGGAAGGACTTGTAAATGATTCTACTTCTGAAACACATGGTTTGAGAATCTGAAGCTCTCTAAGTTATCTGGGCGGGAAGGCCATTTCTGAGTCTGCCTTTTGAGCATTCATCATTATTTAAGATGCTGTATGGCTGAATGTTTATGCTTTTTCTGACAGTGTTATTGTTTGGCCTATTTATTTTAAAAACTCCAAACGGCCTGTTCTTTGTGATGTTTTTGCACCATGAATCTTTCTCCTGCTCCTTCTCCAAGCATTCAGCCAGCCACGTTTACTTCTTCCCTCTGAGGAGAGCGTACTGTAGGAAGGGGCCTCTGTTGAGGGCAGGAGCAGCTTGTCTGTGGTTTTCTTTCATAGCTGAGTCAGTTACTGCCCCCTGCTGTCTCTGTGTTGGAGGAGGGAATCCTTTCAACAATGAGGGATGGAAGATGTTCATAAAGACAGAGCAGAGGCATGACTTCACACCCATGTAAACACTGGGCCTCTGAGGAACGGAGACCATTTGTTTGTTTGTTCTCTTCTTCATTCTGTCCCTGATTTAGGAAGTGGTTGATCACCTGGGAAGATGGCTGGAAGCACCTGGAGAATCTCTAACCTGTAGGAAACTGGAGTACACCTTCAGTAGGAAGGACTCAGCTTGATCTGAAGATGAAGCAGCTACTCAAAGCTCTCCATCCCCACTTCACTTTCCCATGAACTGCACAGAGTTGGATAAAGACAAAAGGTACGAGCTCCCCCACGCTCCCAGAACTTAACCCTGCAGACAGCTGTAGGCCTCAGCCGTCTACAGAACATGCCAAAGGACTCACACTAACAAGCTGTATTAACCAGCTACTCTCTGTCATTTATTTACTCTCCACGGTTGCTTCCCTGAGAGATCCAAAGCCTCCTCTCTTCAACTTGTCAGTCCTCTGAAAATGTACACTTTGTGCCAATGTTGCTCTCTATAAATCAGAACTCAACACTCCCTCCTTGACAGCCACTCACTCCATCAATGTCTCCCAGGAAGAATTGTACATAGTGATGAGGTTGGTGTGTTTTTCTCTTGGTAATTAGCCTTTGCAACCAGAAAAAAAAAAGGTTGACACTATGAACCTATAGAGTTGAGGGAAAAAAATCATAGCTCCAAAGCACCTTTCCCTTAAACACCTTAAACAAAAGCTTGAGTGGCCACTGAACATTTGTGATGACATCAGAAATATGAGGCCTGGGAAGTGGTTTGAGAGGAGGAAAGGATGGATATCATTAGCAATTTAATTTTGGAACCAGTATAATATATTGAGCACTAAACAGTACAAAAGCTTACCATGCCAGGCATCAGGTAAGGCAAAATTTATAAGCACTAACCGACCCATTGAACTCTCATGAACATTCACACAGTGCCTGTTACCATGACTCCACATAGTGGGAAAGGAAGCCACGAGTAAAGGACAGAAACTCGCCTGGATTGGGTGACTTTGTTATTAACAAGGACTGGGTTAAAACCACCTCTGTCTGTCTCTCGGTCTGCAGAACTCACATCCACAGCTGGTACAATCACCACTAATAACCCAGAGTTCGTACACAGACTTGTTGTAACACAGCCCCTGCAAGAGTGCGACACGACACAGCTCTGCACACAGTGCATCCGGGATCTTGTTTCATCACATCTCTTCATCACCATCCACAGAGTCCTGAAATGCTCCATCCCCTATCCTGATGGACAGCTCCCTCCTAGCGGGAGCTGCAGTAGAAATGGCCCTGCTGCTCTGTGTTAAGACCCTAGGACTAACTAATTCCAGATCTTGAATGTTGAAAGAGAAGGTAGCCCCACTGATTTAGAAGGAATGGTACCCTCTGCATGGTCTGTGGTATAAAAGGAAATAAGAAAGCCTCACAGAAAGGACAATGAGTGGGATATTTTGGGCTAAGTAGAATGTGATAAAGTGTGACACATTTTCAGGATGGTCCAACTGGGTGATTCCGACAATAAAGTGAAAACAGTCTTACTGAAGCTGCTGGGCCTGGCTGCAGGATTTTAAAGAGAGAAAAAGGGTTGACGGAAGTCTTGTAAAATGAATGAGTCACAGGGCTTTTTTGACCTGCAGTACTTTAAGGAGAGAAATAAAAGGTTGATGAAGCCCTTGTGAAATGACTTGGGCTCAGAGCCATTGAGTGACTTCAACAATGGAGTAACCCACTGGAGGATTAATAATGAACTGGAGTTCCTGGGAAGCTGTGGGGGCTGTGTGCTGCTCAAGGGTGAGGGGAGACTGTCACCAAAGCTGTGCTCTCCTCCCTGCTCCCCTCCCTGCACTCCGTTCTTCCTCCCTTCCCTGCCTCTTTTCTCCTCCTCTTCCCCATCTCTACCTTTACCTAGATCTCCCTCTATCTTTATCTCTGTCTTGCTATCTCTACCTATCTCTCTCCATCTATCTCTCTATCATCTATCTCATTCTATATCTATCTATTATCTGTCTATCTCTATCTACCTATCCATATCTCTCTCTCTCTCTCT
>LOEQ01000768.1:95322-117196 GCA_001685075.1 Bramus lutescens | reverse complement strand
CTCTCTCTCTCTCTCTCTCTCTCTCTCTCTCTCTCTCTCTCTCTCCATTCTTCCATCTATCTCCCCACCAGAGCCTCATCAACTCTAATTCATAGTTTCCTGTGGGGAAGTTCTGTTCTGCAAAGAGGCAGCCAATGATGGGATAAGACTTCCAAAACTATGAGCCCAAACAAAATTCCCTATTTCAAGTCTAATTGTGTCTACTTATTTGGGGGCTTTGTCTCACTGATGAAAAACTACCAAGCTATTTTGTTCAAACATAGCACACAGCATACAATGAGCAAGGGAGTTTCATTTAATTTGACGACTGAACTTAACTTTTCAAGATTTAATTAAAATGTACTGCTTTCATAATTAACTGCCAGCCTCCAGATACTATGAAATAATAACACAATTTAAGAATTATTATGTGCATAGCAATAACGTTTTAGAAAAATAAATCATGATGGTGTCTAGTCTACTATAAACAACACATGAAACTCAGAATGAATATAGTTATGTTCCTAATCTTCAGGTTTGAAGATTTTAATTTTTAGGTGTATGACTGTTTGGCCTGCATATGTGTATGTGTACCATGTGATGTATGTATAGTGCTTGTGGAAGCCAGAACAATCCATCATATTTCCTGAACTGGAACATATATGCTGAGAATTGAACCCAGTTCTTGTGGAAGAGCAGTAAGTTCCTTTTATCACTGAGCCATTTCTTCAGCACCCATTCCTACAATAAAGTGGTGGTCACCGTGATTGCGGACCAAACATGAGGTCATTTGCTGAGGATTTCTCTGTGTTAAGACTCACCCTTGTGTTCTGTCTGGTTATAAAGCTCTGTGTGAATTCTGCAGAAACACTACATTTAAAGTGCTGCCAATTTCGTTATTGTGGATGAACTTTGAAGGTTTTACATTGAAAGGGTCTCATGAGGACTGTGATAAGGTAGCATCTCTCAGTAGGCTATGACATTCTTCTATGACTATGACATACAACAAAAGAGATTCCTAACTCTCCCTATTTCTTAAATTTTGAAAATTTTATGTTAACTTGTGTATGTGTGAATATGAGTATATATACATATATATTTGTATGAGTGTATAAGTTTGTATACATATGTGCATGAATGTATGTGTGTGTATGTGTATGTATGTATGTATGTATGTGTACGAGTGTATATATATATGTATATATATGTGTATATGTACATGTGTGCAAGCCTTTATGTCTGTGTGCTTGTATGTGTGTGTACAACTCTTTGATCATATTTAAGGAAATGTGTATTCTATTTACAATAAAACATGTTGAAAGTAGAGTTGAAAAACCAATCAGAGCATTTTGTGAATTAGGGAAAGTATAGTGAAAAGAAAAAACAAAAGAAGAAAAACTGAAATAAAACATGGCCAACAATATGCAAGGCCCACTCCTTCCCGTATTGGTATGATTAGTTTTGTAAGTTTGAGGGAAACTAAGATATGGTGTCCATACTAAAGCACAGGATGGAGTTTGAGGACATCATATGGACAAGAGACCCAAGAATCATGTAAAGAAGTCAGAACGGAGGTGCAAATGAAGCTGGGAGTATGCACTTCAGTCTTCAAATGCAGGAAAAATGAAAAACACACCAAAAACAAATGGTCATTGAACATGACTAAGGGAGGTTTATGTGTTTCTGTGAAAAGGTGTTTGGGGGCTTTTTTTTTCAGTGACAGAATCACATCACGACATCTAAAGAAGAAAAGAAGGTATTTCAGCTGATAAGCCAAATTATTTTCCTCAAGTAAGGATGAAGTAGCTAGGTTTTCTGGGGCCTAGACTTGACTGGGACTACATCCAATTGTTTGTGTTTTTCCCTACTTAAAGGGTTCAGGTGTTACAATTTGGGTCACCTAAGCATAGGTGAAGTTAGGGGCGGTTTTCCTGAAATTGGTAACATGAAATTTGAAGTGTTTGCCTATTTCCTTGAGAAGAAAAGAGTGTCTAACAACACTCAGAAAGCCAGCACATTCATCATGCATGTCTAACAACACTCGGAAAGCCAGCACACTCATCATGCGTGTCAAACAAGACTCAGAAAGCCAACACACTCATCATGCGTGTCTAACAACACTGAGAAAGCCAGCACACTCATCATGCATGTCTAACAACACTCGGAAAGCCAGCACACTCATCATGTTTCCATGTCCCTCATGTTTATCAGTGGCAGGACATGCCAGTCACTTTATAGACTCCAGAGCACTTTCAAGCTCCAAAGTACAGGCATGACGTCTTTGTGGCTTTTGGGGAAGGAAAGCAGAAGGGAAAGGGAGCCATGATGGGATGCATGTGATATGTATCAGAAAGTGATGGGTGTATTGGTAGTGGCACTAACACGGTATGGGATGCTGATGAGTAGGGAGTAGGTATTGTCATCACTAACATGGTATGGGATGCTGATGAGTAGGGAGTAGGTATTGGTCAGCACTAACACGGTATGGGATGCTGATGAGTAGGGAGTAGGTATTGGTCAGCACTAACACGGTATGGGATGCTGATGAGTAGGGAGTAGGTATTGGTCAGCACTAACATGGCATGGGATGCTGATGAGTATGGAATAGGTATTGGTCCACACTTAGACGGGTCTCTCATTGTCTCTGGCTAAATAATTGAGTCTCTCTGCAAGTACACTAAGGTTGTACATTCAATAATTTGGAGAGCTCACTAGGAATGCTGGTTTTCAGGGGGCAAACAAAGACCAAATCTGAGAACATGCCCATACTAAAGGCTTTCATTTGGGAAAGTGAATGTAGAGTTGATTTCTATAAGTTTTAAAAAGATAAGAATTATTTATGCAGAGTAATAATAGGCCAGGAAGCCGGGTGGTGGTGGTGCATGCCTTTAATCCCAGCACTCAGGGGGCAGAGGGGCAGGTGGATCTCTGTGAGTTTGGGGCCAGCCTGGTCTACAAGAGCTAGTTCCNTAACACGGTATGGGATGCTGATGAGTAGGGAGTAGGTATTGGTCAGCACTAACACGGTATGGGATGCTGATGAGTAGGGAGTAGGTATTGGTCAGCACTAACATGGCATGGGATGCTGATGAGTATGGAATAGGTATTGGTCCACACTTAGACGGGTCTCTCATTGTCTCTGGCTAAATAATTGAGTCTCTCTGCAAGTACACTAAGGTTGTACATTCAATAATTTGGAGAGCTCACTAGGAATGCTGGTTTTCAGGGGGCAAACAAAGACCAAATCTGAGAACATGCCCATACTAAAGGCTTTCATTTGGGAAAGTGAATGTAGAGTTGATTTCTATAAGTTTTAAAAAGATAAGAATTATTTATGCAGAGTAATAATAGGCCAGGAAGCCGGGTGGTGGTGGTGCATGCCTTTAATCCCAGCACTCAGGGGGCAGAGGGGCAGGTGGATCTCTGTGAGTTTGGGGCCAGCCTGGTCTACAAGAGCTAGTTCCAGGAAAGGCTCCAAAGCTACAGAGAAACCCAGTTTTGAAAAAAAAAAAAAGGCCAGGAAAACCAAGAGGAAGATGTGGTCATCAGAGCAGCAACCATCATCTGGAAAGAAATCAGGAAGAGCAGAAGGAAACCACAAAGGAAATACAGACCCTGCAGATGGGCATTCAAATGGTGAGAAGGCCCCAGGGTCCAGCCTTCAGTGTGTGGGAATTACAGTGTGCCCAGAGGACAGCTTTGATTCTACAGAGTAGTGACTGATGAGAAGCATTGACAACTGATAATAAGAAAACCAGAGTGTATGTCAGTTTCCATCCGGCTTATCTGTGCTTTTCAAAGGGGAATGGAGATGTCTCTGGGCATCGGTTCCAGTCTCTTCGAACGGAGATATCCTAGAGGAGTGGTGTTACCACTCGATACAAATAAGGATGCTCGGAGACCACATCAGAGGCCAGGGGAAGAAGAGATTAATGGACTCAGGGAAAGCAACATAATTTACAAGGCCTCAGAGCAGCTCTAGTGTCTGGATCAGTGGCTCCTATGCGACATTCTACAAAGATAACAACAAGCAAGCTGGGTCTTTTCCATCCATTGTTAAGTAGTTGTTGCCTTTGTCTTGGACAGGGAACATTGCAGAAGGACTCTCTGCTGTAACCCCTACAGGTAATTTCATATTGAGCCTTTCCTAGCATTTAATCTGCATTGTCTGACCAACATTCTAGCCAGTAGTATGAAGTCTGCCTGTTCGTCTGCTGCCCCTTCATGTTACCAACAGGAAGAGGGTTATGGCAAAGAAGAAGTCTAAGAAACTCTCTCCAGGGATCATTGGGGTTTACTGCTACTCAGTCCTAATACAGAAACCATCTGAAGCCATAGATGGAGAACAGACATTTTAACAAATGAAATATCAAGTTTATTACTGCCAACAGGATTATAGGTTCACTCGTAGGGACTATGGTTTTCAGGACTAAGAAAGAAGGGATGAGGGACATGAAGTTGGACTCAGGAGCTCCTCTAGATCCCCACAGACAGGGTCAGCGTGTTGGTAACAAATTCTGAGTTGCTCAGGACGAAAGGTCAGCCCAGCTCATACCTTCGAAGTTGGTTCGGACGGGTCAAATACATTTAACATTTTCACGCAAATTAAAAGGGATTTTATATGAAAATAAACAACCACAAAACCATTGCCAAAGCTGCCAGGCTTGCTGGCATACTTTCCGTACTCAATGAGGTATCACCTAAGTGGAAACTCTTCCAAACCCATGACTAAGAGTATGTAAGTAAAATCCAAGTCCCTATGAGCTTTGGGCCCTCATTTGGTGTTTCCTCACAGTGAATGTCCAGAAATAACATTTTAATGAAAAGTGAAACAGAAGGGGATCTGAGCGATGCCTGGAGAAATAGTTCCAGGGATTGTAAGGTATCTAATGGTGTACTGACGGTAACTGCTGCAGCTAACACTGATGACTGAGCTACATGGTGCCAGATGCCCAGCTGGACCCTTTAATCACCCACTCATCATGACCGGAATCTCTTCAACCTGCAGTTAGTTTACCAAACCCTTACTGTATGCGAGTCCCTGTTGACAGGCTGCTTCGTCATAGGGTGAGGGTGGGGCAGGTTTTCATTGTTCATGTCTATGCACCCCTGTGTTTCTAGTGCCAACTCAGAACCTGGCACCTGAACATTCTCTATTAAGAGTAAGACTTTTTTCTATTAAGAGATAGTCTTTCTTGCATTCAATTTAATTTGATCAATTAAAATGTATCATATGTAAACAACAGAATGAGTTCAAACAACTGATTTGTTTTCCTTCTAACTTTACAAGATGAGGACACCTCAGCACAAGCCCTCAGCTTATGAAGGAAGAGCTCATGCTGAGACGCCATCCTGGCTACGTTCTTCCCCTGAGCCTTCCTCTGCTCCAATCCAGCCAATAGGCAGACTCTGTTTTTACCTGAATTAACCCTAAAGCAACATTAATTCAGACAACACAGGACTCTACGATCCTCAAGTGTTAGTAGGGTTCCCCAGCTCCAGTGGACCAACAAGTTGCCACCACCTTGGGGAACAGAAATAAGGTGATACCAACTCTAGTCACATGGCCCAGACAGTTTAAAAACATGTCTCTGCACCTGGGGGCTCAGAAGGACTCTCCTTGTCTCCCAGTGTCGATGGCCTGGCCACCAGAGACACGAAAAATGATCTGCAGTTTTCAGTGCGCTTCCTAAGACACACTTATGGACTGCCTCTAAGGCATTCTTTCATGTCCTCTGAAGCTTACACAATACAGAAGGAATGTGGAAACACAGTCGAAGAAACACGACATGAGCAGAAGACCAGCCCCTCCTCTGAGATCTGAGAAGCTGCCCGCAGGTGCAAGACCCATGGCAGTGCCAACTCAGATTCAAAGTCAAACATCTGATCACACAATAGCTCCTAATCATTCTGTTAGAATCTGCAAAGTTAGAAAATCCTTCAAGGGAAAAATATGAATTGTACCTCACTTCTCTACAGTTAAGTAAATCATAGACCTTAGTAACTTCATACAGTGTCAAAGAAGGGACACCATTTACATTACTATAATTTACCTATTAATAGTATAAGTAATTTGCATGGATTTTTCCCCTAATCGCTGCTAAAATTTAACAATGAACCTACCTTTCTAATTCCAGATAAAATTCTTCCATTCATTATAATTATAATTACATTAGAGTTATAATATAATTACATGAATTAATATAGTATGTTAATTGGGTTGAATATCAACTACATGTCCCTTGGTAAATTATTGGCTTGAATATAAAATTCAACTGATACATTGTATTAAAGTGCATTATCACTTATAGCTTAGTACTTCTACAGTTGATAATTAGATTAAACCTATGCTTTTATATTTCATAGGGGTCTAGGCATGGATTTTAAATTTGCAGTGAAGAACTGATGAGACTCCCAACATGGCTTCTGCTTTGTGGTGGCCCTTGATGCTGACCCCCTTTGCCCGGAGCATGATATGGCTCATTCTGGCAGCAGGTTTAACTCAGTATTTGCCAGGCAGTGTCAGAGATATTCAGAACAAGATGTGCTAAAGTAAGGAAATTGATCACTCTGGCTTTTCAGAGAATGAAGCAAAGGAAACCACCGTCTTTCAAAAATAGTCAAAGGAAATAATGTTAACAGGACTGACACTGGGACTCAAGCTGCCTTTCGTTTTCTGTAAATCATTCCACATGCGAGAGGCATACTAAGACTCCAGCAACCACAGAAATACAGAAGACCCAGGAAAAACGTCCTGGCTGTATTCTGAAGCCAAAGCTTGCTCATCTTCTGGAATGCTCTATAAGGGGTGAATGTATATTAGCCCTCATTATCTGGAATGTTCTGTAATGGATGAATGCATCATAGCCTTCGCAAAAAGGCTCTTTAAAGTGCCTAGTTATATAGATGCACATGAGGTGACTGGAACATGAGGGACTGAAAGTCACAGAGCAGGGATCCCATCTGTAGCACGAATTCTAATTGGTCTTAATAATAAAAACCCAGAGTCTGCTTTTAGGGGGTGAAAGCTGAAAGATCAGAGAAGCAGAGCAGCCAGCTAGTTCTTACCTCTACCATATCCTCAGACCTAATGGGATACTGTGTCTCTCCAAGTTCTCAGCTTGAACCCATGACCCTGAGATTAGGAGTCTCATGCTCTATTGATTCAGCTAGCCAGGCTCGTAATCTCAGGGTTATGTGTTTGTGCTCCACATTGGGAGCCAAACCCATTCTTCCGGGATAAGGGGACATCAAAGCCAACTCTAGGATCCTCCAAGGGTTGATAATTTTTGAAATTCATTCTAGGATTGTGTTACTAAATAAGCAATATTTTGTAATTAAAAATAAGTAGAGGACATATATGAGTTGGGAGCTTGCACTGGAAAGAACAAAGTCAGAAAATCTCTGAAACTAACATTTTAGTTATTATTAGATAACAGTAAGGTGCCAAGTTGAAATCTGAAGTCCAAGGAGACATTTACAGCCATCACTAAGAACCAACCTACCCAAAAGAGGGTGAGGAGCTAACTCTGATACCCCTGCTATCACACATGTGAATGAGCAAGACAGTGGTTCATTCCTCTTAAATACCATCACCTGATGTAGGAGGGTCATCTGTCTATGTGTTTTCATTGGTTAATAAAGAAACTGCCTTGGCCCCTTTTGANAAAAGCAGGCCCACTCCCCCTTATCACTACAATCACCTCTTCCCAAGTTTTAGCCCTGAGAGCTATATGTAAAGAAATTAATTTCTCCGATATGATTTTAATAGTACCTACCTTCTTTTCACCTATTTGATCTTTAATAGAGGAATACTCATGTAGTTGTATGGTTGGTATTTGTGGGGGTGTTGCTTTGCTCTTCTTACAAACACACTTCTGGAAGGTGGGGTGAGCACCGACTGCCTCCACTGTGGCTTTGAAGCTACAGAAATTGGCTGGAATGAGCCTTTCTCACCACTCACACTTGGCCTTGGCTAGTGTCCTCCTCCTTCTTTATGTGCTTAGAGTTTAAACTCACAGTACTTAGTTGTCAAAGGAGACAGTGCCTTCCTGAGAGTGTAAAGAAGACTTGTAAATTAAACAGGCATGATCCTGTCCCCAAACTACATCTTCCTGAGGCAGATTTGCAAGAAATGGTTAGAGGCAAAAGGATGCTGGGCTCTCCATTTCTTCTTCCAGCTTTACCAGCATCTTCTCTCCTCCAGCACACACACACACACACACACACACACACACACACACACGTATGCATGCATCTCATACATCTGGTATCTATGGACCTCTCTCAAAAGATAAAATCTCTTAGACTACAAAGGACAGGGAAGATTAGAAATCACAGTTTAGGCCAACAGGAAGAAAATCCTCTTATGATTAGATCCCAAATCCTTGGCAGCTCAAGGAGAAAATAATAGATTTATCAGTTGCCAACAAGGAAAACCTAATTCCGAGAGCCAGTGCTTACTTTTGTTCCTAATCCCACCAGGCCTCCTTCTCCCTGACAGCATGGAAAACAACAGAGGTTTTTTTTTTTTATTTCTTAGACTTTTTCTCATTTTCTTTTACTGACTCTATCACCAACCCCTAGAGTTGGCATCTCTTATAATTGTAGTGTTCATTCCTGGTTCAACTCCATCTTTCAAAGGTTTTCCAGCATCTGGTTGTATACATGGGGGTTTCTCCCCCACAAAGTACTATAAGTACAATTTTAAACATCCCCTAGTGACAGAATGAAGAGTACTATGTACTTCTCTAGATGTGCAGTCCTGTAAAAACCTGACAATCTGGTGAATTTCAGGAAGTCTCTATCAGCGCCACAGATCAAAACCAGGGTCTGTCTTACCCGCCCACAGCCAGCTGTGCTTTGGTAATGGCAGCTGTGAAGAGTAGGTAAGCTGATCAGTCTTCGAAAAGGGAGATGGGTAGGAGGAGTAAAATCTCCCAGGGAAAAGGACTGAGCAGGAGTCCTAAGGAAGCAGGAATTCCAAGCTGTGGTTCTCAGCGCTTGACCTGGGACGCTCGAAGCTAGGCTACTCTCAGTGCAGATACAGACAGATCAGAGCCATGAGTGGATCGGAAATATTTCAGAATCTCAGGGGAAGGAGAGCAATGTATCCCATTGCTTGATGGACGTTTAGATTCGCAGGTCCAGCCCTCTCTCAGGAAGCCCTGATCGAGATTCCTAGGTGCTAAGCCATGTCAACTATGTGAGTCTGGAGCTCAGGGACTTGAGTCATGGCCTCTAGGTTGTGACGCTGTTGCCTATAAATCTGAGTCTGGGGATATAACACACACTGCGGCGGTGAATGTGGAACCAAACAAAGACTGTCTTTCAAATTATAGTCCTCAAATGAGAAGAGATTTCATAATATGAAAATATTACGTGATGATGCCAATAATGTTAACACAGGATGACCTGCATTGCTATACTTTCCCATTTTCATTTTAAAATAATAGTGGTATATTTATGTCAATAAATGTAATCCAGAGAGGGATATATAAAAGTGCAAAATGTAAGATTACCTGTAGTTTATATAGATAAGTCCCTACTGAAGAAAGTGGAAGTGTACTTAATGTTTCCATTATAAAATGTCTTGATTATAAATCTCTGCATACATATTTTATCCTCTAAAGTACGAAGAATGTGCCCACCAAATCCCTTCAAGTGCAGCTTCTCCCTGTGATGTTTGACAATTTCTATTCCCATCTTCTGCAAAAGTGTGACCTCTAAATACAGGAAGTTGAAGGTTTTGCCAGAAAAGTCTCATACAAATTGCCTAGTTGGTTGGCAATTGATGTCTAGAGCTGAACAAAGAACCTGGAGCAGAGACTGTGGGGAAAATTATGACGATGAACTGTTCACAAAGAAAAGCACTTACGATAGGGTTGACTTGTTGGTTCCAAGTTTCTGCCTTAATAGGACATCTGCATTGAGAAGATAGGACGCACAGTGACAGAAGGCAGAGGGACTGATCAACCAGGTAACACAAAGTGGGGTAAGGTGGGCAGCCTGAGAGCCGACAAGTACAGGGGATGATTGCAGACTGGAAGTGGAACAGTGCATAGCAATAATTAGCACTTGAATCGTTCTGGATCCCCAGGTCTCAAAGCACTTTGCAGTCTAATCATTTGAATTGTAGAATACCCTTGGTGCAGAGGGTAGTGGTTCGCTAGAAAAGTTGGATCAAAGAGGAACACACATGGCTTAAAAGTTGCTTGACCTTGACAACTCCAAGAGCTCAAAAACTTGGGTTCCGAAAGGAAATGTCGACTTGGCTAAGTTGCTGTGTATATAACATTTACACATCTTGGCTTTGAGAGGATTTCCGAAGTCAGAGTTCAGCAGCTGTGGTGGAAAATCTGTGAACTCAAACATCTTGGGAGAGTAGATGAGGAACTGGGTCTCAGGGAAAAAAATTTAAAAAGCAGAAGGCATTTTTCAGTCTTCACAATTTCCCCCACCCTTCCCGACTCTGAACATGGGTCTTCAGGGGATGGAGCTTCAGAAAATTGACTGGATACAAAATATCCCAAGAAACATAGTGGACTTCCTTTCTTAAACACATTCAAATTTACATAAAGCTAAGTTGGTCTGGGGTGTGCAGTGCAACAGCCTGTACCCTTACAACCGTGTTCATCAGAATGTAGTCCATTGCTCCCAAAGTTCCCTTAAATACTGTCATATCTGAACACCCCTGATATTTACCTTCTCTGTGCAGCCCTAGGTCCTTTCTAGAATGGAATGTGGATGCTGTCATATGTAATGGAACTTTTGAGAGTGTCTTCTCTACTCATTGGATTCCTCCCAGCGATGACTCTAGTTTGAGGCTATTATGAATAAAGACCCCATAGACACTCATGCACAGCCTTGTGAGCTAGGATGTGTTGTCACATAGGATGTGTTTCCCATCTTTGTCTAAGTGAATTCTTAGGTGTAGCATGACTAGTCGAAATGTAAGTATGTGCTGAATTTCTTAAGAATGGACAAACAGCTTCCCCAAATGCTCTGTTCTTTTAGGCTATATTTGCAATATTTTGCTTCGATTATTATTCTAGAGACTTCGAAGCAATGGTTGTTTGTATGTGATTTTCCATATTATTGTCAATACTTAGTACACATGTCATTCCAATGGGCTGTAGAATCTTGAAGGAGTGTTGGTTTGCTTCTCTGATGGCTCAAGATCTTGAGTTCCTTGTCTTGAGTTTGTTTTCTCTCTATAGCTTCCCTTGCAAAATATTTATCTGCAATTTAATTTTTCACTTATTTTTTCCAGTTTTATTGAGTTGTTTGCTTTTATTTATTTATTTATTTATTGGTTAACCCGCAAGCATTGATTTTGTATTCTGGATGGAGTATTTTTTATTAGACACATATGCCACAAATGATCTTCTAGTTGGTAATTGTCAGTTATATCTTTAATTGCCTTTCACAGAGTTAATGTATTATCACCTTCTTTCTAGTGTTCCAGTGCTGGTGATCAAACTGAGGACATTACACATGCTAGCAAATGCTCTACACTGAGTTTCATATCCAGGCTAAGTTTCTTTTCTACGTTGTTTTCCTGTGGTTATAATCATGGAAGCTACCCATCCTCAATCTGTTTTGCTCCAATGAACATCCATGTAATAAACTATTTGGCCACATGTAGGACTGTGAGTATCCATCTATGTAGTAAAACGGGGGAGCGGGCCCTGCTTTTCGTCCCGCCCAGCTCCCGCACGGCTAGCTTATANCAGTTTCTTTATTAACCAATGAAAACACATAGACAGATGACCCTCCTACATCACATCTATTCGAATTTTTCCTCGATACCTTTATATGTGGAATACAAATTCCACATATCTGAGTCATTATACTGGCTGTTGATCTTCTTGCCCAGAAACAGGAAGCCCTTATGCATGATGGTCACATGGGCATCACCTAAGGCTCCCTATTTGTCTAATGCATGATTCAACAGAGGAATCTACTAAGCATGGTAATTTTTGAGGATCAAATTGCCCTCTAATTACTAATGAGATTGTTGAAATATGAAATATTATGGTATAATAAACAGTAGGAAATCACTAATCAGGGGTTCCTAAAAGAACAGTAGAAACTTCTGAGTCATTCATAGAGCTGATATGATCAAAATGTCAAGACTACCAAAGGTAATCTCAAATCACACTTCTGGAACTAAATGCAGGAAAGTTTGGAGAACATTGGACTTAAGATGATAAAATCAACGAAAAGACCACAGAGTTTTAGAGACCCTCAAAGGTGAAGAAATTGCCTCTGTTACTTAGTAGGAAAAATGAGTCAAGAAAGTACTTGACGCTAAAAAGACTAGAAAGTATTTAACTAATGAAGACTTGAAGCTAAATTGAGAACAAATGTGGCCTAACCTAGCTATGACCCAGGTCATCTCATGCTACAGACCGACTCAGACATCCAGTAGAGAAGGAATAAACAACCCAATTTTGGCACATGTCTTTGACATTCTCTAATTAACCCTAGTGAAATTTCAAACATGTTTTTTTCCCTTCTGCCCTAAGTGTTAAATAAAGAAAAATGTCAGGTTTAACTCTGATGTGTTGGCCTTTATTTGGGGATCTGGAGTCACTGACCTGCAGCTCTGGGCTGGGTGGGAGTCAGCTAACTGGATCGTGACCCTCCGTCTGCCTGTGAACCATGCTCCCTCTGGTAGACTGTTAGCATTTGCAAACGGTGGAGTTGGCATTTGAGAACATTAGCTAGCTGACATGCACTCTTGGGCACACACTCACATGTGTTTAATCATAGCTCTAAATTAAATATGGACTCTGCCTGAATTTGGAAAACTATAGGCGGTAGAAGCCTACCTGAACTCCTGCTGCTGAAAAACAACACAGGATTCCTTATATTCCTGAAGTATTGCTATCCAGTACACAGAACGTAAACATCACTGAGACACTAAAACGGACAAGGTCTTTCCTATCGTAACTGAAATACCACTGACTTAAAATTGTGTGTCTCTGAAAATACAAATAGTCTCAAATTGTACATTATTTAATAAAGGTAATTCAAAATACTCTCTGAAATTAACATATATAATACTTTAACACATTGCATGTTAGAAATGGCAGTTTTAAAATTCAATGCAAGACCTGCAAGTGGCTCAGCAAATAAAGCCTTAGCCAGACAAGTCCTGTGACCTGAGTGTGACAGAGAGCTGGCTCCATGGCGTTGCCATGTGACCTCCACACACAGGATAAACCAAAAGCATATCTAATAGCACATCTTGTGTCTCGGAAATCTTGGTTGTTTAACAACCCTCCAGGTTTCTTCTTAGAGTTTCTGGAGGTGTGAACATACCCTGCCCCAACAATATACAGTCGGAACAATGACCAACACAGAAACACACCAATACACCCTGTGGAATTGTATAATACAATCAAGGGGTGTGCTGGTACACCTCCCTCATATGGGCTGACATCATCAGTGACTGACTTATGTAACAGTTGTTCGTGTTATGCTTAAAACACAGAAAAGTCCAAGTATCCATCATTACAGTCCCTATAACTGGGACCCATGAACTCTTTCTCTACTTTGGCTTGCTCTGTTTTTTCTTTCTTTGGGTGGCTGGTTAGTTTGGGGTTTTTTTGAACTGTTTTTTCAGCCTCTGTACAGAGCCCACATCTCCTTCCAACGGGCTCCCGAGCATTGCCTTTTATCAAAATTGTATTCACTCGTTAACAATCCATTTTGTTTCATCTACCCATAGACAGGAAGCCACCTAACAGCAGGACTTTGTGTTGGTCCTGGAAAGACGGAATAATCTCTAAAAGGCAGAAGGAGACTGGAGTCTGTCATTATCAAACGGTGTGCTTCTGAGAAACAATTAAAGCTATCTAAGCTTTCCGTGAAAACACCCAGTGCTCAGGAAGCTGGCAGTTGGGAAACAGAACACTTCAGGCAGAAAAGGGAAGTTAGGTAAAGAAAGCTGGATCCATGAAACAGGCAACGGTCTGAGAATCTTAGCTGTTCCTCCAAGTCCATGATTCTGACTCTTCCCTGTAGATAATCGTTCATGCCACACAAAGAGTGAAACCTGCCCAGGTCATCACTGTAAAAGCTGGGTGAAGCTGAAGGTCCGCTATTTCAAGCCAGCCTTGGCATAGCGGCCATAAGCCTTGGCTAGACTTGGAAGTATACAGTTGGTGTACAGTAGTGGGAGGAGGGGGCAAGCCTGTTACATTGCTTTCCTTTTCTTGAGATCTTGAATCAAGCTCTGGTTGCCTTTTATCAGAACTGTATAAAGTCCATCCCTGGAAGAGAAGGAAGATGCCCGAGAAAATGTTGGCAAGGATGGGATTTACATCCTGGAGTTCGGGTTCTGAGGACACTTGACTGTGCTTGAAAACCCCTTCGGAGGCCTTCAGGATCCACGATCAGTTTTTCTGAACAAAACCAAAGCCAAAACACAGTGTTTGTTTGAACTTCAACCCCTCTTCTTATCTTCCCAGCACCAGAGAGCATATAAGACCCTGTGGTGGGAAGCACATTTTCCCATTGCGTGGCTTGCTGCTTGCCCATGGCTAACTCTCATTCAGCTATAGTTGACTTCCACAACCCATTGACACCTCCAAATTCTGCACCCTGGGTATTGCTTTTCATCACTGGCTTGGCTTCTTTTATATTTCAGCCATGGAGGAGAAGTCCAAGATCTGTATTGAAAAACAACTGATTTCCATGCCAAGAAGACACCCTCCTTTGCACATCTTCTCAGCAGATACACCAGGAGACGAAGAATTCCTTCATCTGCTTATTACCTATGTCCCTCACTCCCATGGGGACAGCTAATTTACCTGAACACCCAGAGCCATGAAGAACCTGATGTGTAGTAAGGGCTCTGTGAATAATTAATATAATTATTTAAAGGATGATATGTATTTATACAGAATGAAGCAATGGTCAAGAATATTTTCTGCAATTACTGAAGTTAAACAAGTGACCTGTATTTTAACTATTATTTTAGATCCTTGTTTGTGAAGGCATGTATGAAGATCATAAATTTATTTCGCATTAAAGTACCATGGCATAAATTCCACCTGTTTCAGCAAGCCAGCAGCCACTCCATGACAAAGAAGAGATGGAAACAGCACTGTAGATCAGCAGAGCGACTGGGAAACATAGCATGAATCACTTCTCATGGTAGAGCTGGCAACTTTCCAGAACACGAGGCTGGTTGCCCATGGAAAGGAGAGGATGGCATAGAATGGAAAAAAAGTGTGTGGGCAGCAGATGCGCTGGGGATGGCTTCCAGCCGGATCTCAGGAAAGTCCCAGAAATAACACGAGAATTCTCATCATCTCCAGAAACATGCAGAGGACCTAGGCAGTTTCAGGATGATTTATTTACTGAAGTATTTTTATTGATTTTATTAACAACTTTTTCATTTATTCTACACCCTGATCACAGTTTCCCCTCCATCCTCTCTTCCTGTTCCCTCTCCCACCCAGCTCCACAAACATTCTGAAAGAGAACTCTGCCTTTACCCTTCATAGCAATATCTCTACTGGGTGTTCTCACCTGGAGACACTGGCCTGCATCTGGGATGTAATCCAGGAATTCCTAAATCAAAAAGGAAATGTGTACAATGTATGTTTCTTAAAAATTAATGCTCGAGATCTTTGATGCTTACTGTCAACATTCTATCACTTTTTCCTCATGGTTTTCAGCTAAACATAAGAATTGTATTTTTGACGAATATACAATGGGTATTTAAATTTTTTATTTCTTAATTTTTTCCATTACCCTCCCAGAATGTTCATCTTTGCAGATACAGGTTGTGTATTATTTTCCCAGCTTCTCGCCTACAATGTTGGATTTGCTTTGCTGTCTTCTGTGAAGCATGTCCTGCTGATACTCTGTGTGTTTCTTTGGTACTGAATGGCTGCAGGACCAAGTGGTACAGAAACTTCCATTTACAAATGGAGGCCAAACATTTGGCAAGAATTTCCACAAAAAGCCTGAGAAAACTTTAAAGAATAGGATTCTAGACAGACAAGAACAGAGTCAAGTGCATCATCTTGGTAACTGTCTTTTCTCCAGGAGATTCTGCTTGCCGTCAGTGAGCAAAGGTATGACTCCTTTAAAATAAGCTTCCTGACTCAGTGTCAGCAGCAAAAACCTCACAGCTCTTTTAAGAGGTCCTGTTACCAAACACTTAAATGGTGTTCATGAGAAGCCAGGCATGCTTCTTGGTGGTAGCAAAGACCGTGAAACTCCACAGAATTATGCCAATAAACTTTGTCTCAAAATAATCAAAAATTAAAAAAATAAAATTAAAGAAATAAAAAACCACATATAGATGGAAAATATACAGAGAATGTGGATCTTATTGTGTTGTCTTTGAATTGTTTGACTGCTGAGGAAGGAGCAACAGCTGTTAAAAGATATTTGATTATAAATGCTGCTTGATTAATCCAACCTATATATTTTGAAGTTGCCTTGACTTCAAAATTTCAGTCAAAAGATATGTTACTTTGGAGAAGAAGTTTTGTTTTTGTTTCCAGGAAATGAGAACCTATGGATTCATTCTGGGCTAAGAAAAATAAGGTCTGATTGAATAAGACCCCCTGAAATTCTCCAGTGGAAACAGATGACCCAGATGATCCAACGTTTCAGAGGACCTCTGTTGCAGTTCCCTCTGAGTTCTACATCCAGAAGAGCATCAAGACTGCTGGCTGAGATGATCCAGTCTTAAAGAATACTCCAATCAGAATTTCACCAGAATCCTCAATTTTCTTTGGGTCCTCATAAGATTATCAGCACTCCCAATTAGTAGGAAGTGGCCTAGAAAACTATGCCTATATTCTCAAAAACTAGATTATGGATGTTTGTCTTTGTTTAGCATGTTGGTTACAAGTTTTTATGGATAATGGTCAGAAAAAAGATAAACAAAGGAGATTAGATTCAGGGTTCTTGCTTTGAAAAGAGAAAATGGGGAAATACTACAAGCTAATGCTCTTGTACCCTGGCAAAGATTTGTCACTCGTATTGGTTTAATAAAATGCTGATTGGTCAGAAGCCTGCCAGGACATATAGGAAGGGGGACCAGAGTAAGAGAATTCTGAGGAGAGGAAAGACAGAGACACAGTTGTGATCTAAAAGCAGAGGAAGAAAGATGGGAATGCCCCACTGAGAAAAGGTACCAAGTCACATAGCTAAACATCGATTTATGAGTTGATTTAAGTTGTAAGAGCTAGCTAATAATAAATCCGAGCCAAGAGGCCAAACAGTTTATAATTAATATAAGCCTCTGTGTATTTCTTTGAGATTGAACGACTGGGGGACTGGGCAGAACAGAAATACTGTCTACAGAAACTCTCCCTTGAAGTGTTTCTTCTTTGACTGCTTTCTCCCTTGTAAGGTTCTCTGGCATTTCAGCAATTTCTGCATTTGTCTTTGGATGATGAGGGCATCTTTTTATTTTTCACAGCTATCTTTAAAATATGGCTAATTAGTGCACTAATTTCACTGAAGTGTTTACTTTCAAATAGTTACTCAAGAAATATTTTTTTTGGAAAAATGCTTTATTCCTCAAAGGAATTAGAATCCATGATGCTAGACCCAAAATCAAGTGAAGTCTGGGGACCTGGTTGAGTACAAGGATAGTCAATCAGGAACAAAATAGAAACAGATGAGAGGGACTTTGAGGATCAAAGGAAGTTTCAAAGTTTTCAAGAGAACTCACCCCTTCCTTTGAAATCTTACATTTTTTCCCTGCAATGCTTGCTCCCATTAAAGGCTGAGTAGGTAAAAAATCCATTAGAATTTCCAGGAATTTCTGATCACTTTAGCTGAGCCCTCAAGCATGGCTCAGCTTTCCTTTTGATTCAACGAATAAAATCTAGGCCAGACTATCCGGCTAGTAATTTTGTGAACAGCATTCATCCTTGTGGCACACGCCCCCTCCCAATAAACATGAAGTTTATATTATTGAACACTGACAGTTCAAGTGGTAATAAAATGTTAGGCTCTAAGTGAGGAGTAGGCCAAATTCATACCCCATAAACCATTGGCAAACTAATGAATACGCAGCACATTAACAATTTGCATACTTGTTTGTTTTGACACGGGTCATTAAAAATCCTTGATTATTTCTCATAAAGTTCATTCCAACTGTCATTCTTTCCTCATTCATGCTCAACCCACTCAGAAGACGAAGCTGGGGTACTAATGAAAGACTCAATCGTTTCAATTTGGAGAAGATGTATAGCCCTGAAGAGTTAACAATTTAGAAATTAACTTAGGAATATGATCACAATTTCATGCTGATTTCTAACATAAAATCACAACTATATTATGCAAAGATGACAAATACTGACCCCCTAAGATAGGCTTCACAATTACATTCAACTCAGCAGAAGAACCACAGTAAGGAAACTACATAAAAAGTATACTCATTAAAATGTTTTCAAATCTGTTAAAAGCAAATTAAAAATAAATATTAAACTGAAAGTAGACAGGTGTCTGGTCTAGGTCAATAGGCTGGTGAGGTCAACAGTCTTTCAAATAAGCCCTGGGAGTGACTGAGGAGAGGTCATATACAAAGCTCTTGGTGTAAAAACCTGGGAAGTGGGGAGCATTCCTTTCCTAGGTGAAACAGGAAGTCACTGCCACATTCCGAGTTGAGTCGAGTGTGCAAGGACACGCGCTGAGCTCTATCCACACACATGATCTCAGACATAGGTCTGGTTCAACGGAGCGTGTATCTGAAAATTAAGCCACAGCCGCACCTTTTCTGAAGACTTTTTATTTCTTTACTACTTGGTTTTAAACCCAGGACTGCATGTGTGTTTGGCTGAGTTCCACAGAACTACTGCCCAGCCCTTCATTTTGAGATCTTAACCTCACCTACCAGTCTTCATTTATTTCACATTTTTAAATCATTTAGAAACAGCTATTGAGTATATTATTATTTTATCCTACATTATTTACAGGCCATAAAAGGGTCACAATAGTTTTCCAACATATGATCCTTTTAAAAGTGGACAGCACCATGAAGGATAGACAAGTATCCAGATGACGTTCAGTTACAAGGGCATACGCTCTGTGCAGTATTTCTAAGGGATAGCGATGCAGGTACCAAGCCATCCACACTTGTGGTATAACCCTTCTGTAGATCTTTTATAAGCCTCCAAGACTCCACAGTCAGGTTGACTTTTCCGTTAAGTGACACTATGAAAAATAATAAATTTAGAAGGCACCCTTGGCGATTCTAGTCATTCATAGGTCCACAGGAGGGAGCGCTCCTTCACCTTGATGCCACAGGTGACAGAAAGTAAGAAAGGAAACACTTAATATTTCAAGTTCTGTCACTTGCCTAGAGCTCTCCTTTTCTGTGGAGTTTCTGTAAAGTGTACTGCAGAATTTGTTTCAAATTCTCAGCAAGTAATACTGCACTCTCCATTAACAATAACTCAAAAGCATGGGTTTCCACCCTGAAAACAAAATCTTTAAACCTATAACTTGTATCAGCTGATAAATGTAAGAAATACAGTACCAAGCTACACTGAATATATTTCCATATTAGAAACTTCAAAAAATACTTATCACTGAGATCATAGTCCTTGCATTAATTTTCAAGTCACTACGAGCAATCATCTCCAGTATGGAAACATGTCTAAACATGTTTAAACATATAGTCTAAATAACTATATAAGTATGTATATAGATGATATGTCAATTATAAATTAGTGAAAACACAATAAAACATCATCCTTAGGAAACAAACAATAATAAGCTATTGCTTCGCTGTTCCTGTCTTATGAAAACGAAACCACCATGTGGTTGCTGCCCCTCCTTCTTTCTCCATGTGTTTGCTGATGGATGCGTGGGTGGATCCATGTCTTAGCTATGGGGTTAATGCTGAGTGACAGCTTGCTTATCACTAAGAGCAGGAGTTTGCCTCTGTCTAAGAGGTTACTGCAATATGTGATGGGTAATATTTATAAGGGTCTAGCATAGCACTTAAATGCAGCAAGTGGTCAATATAGTTAACTTTTATGTAAATGAAATGGATGTCATCCAAATGCTGCTGATCCTTCTCCCTTCCTTCAGCTGTTTTACACTCAAGTGTCTATTTTATGTATTGGTGTCACTCAAGTAATGCTGATAAGGCCTAAGTGTGTGTCTCTGTGTGTGTGTGTGCGCGCGCGCGCGACAAAGACAGAAGATATTAATTTAATGGTTTCATTTGTTACCAGAATTTTAGTGCTTGACCTTTCCACACTAGGCAGCTTCACCAGGGACTCTCCTAAGCCTTATCTTTGGACCCAAAAAATACTGAAATAGCTGATGGTGAACTTAACACCAAAAATGCTTGCTCAATTCAACTTAATTTTCTAAATTATATGTTGATCGGTTACATCAAATGAGCTAAGCCTTTTTTTATCCAATTTCTATCAAAAAAAATCTCAGCATGCTTATATTTAAGAATAACATGAAATAAATAATATATTTTACCAATGAGAAATGAAAAAACTCTACTAGTTTAGTTGAGTGTTTTATTGATCTTTTATAGCCCTTGCAATGTCAATATTCTTAACAATCTGACAGATATTTATACCTGTTGAAACCATGGTAGATAGTCAAAGTGAACATTGATCAGGTGAGGGCCTAGCAACTCCTGGCATGTATTTCAACATTGTGTGTATTCGCCTACATAATCTTACAAAGTCTTTTCCTTGACTTTATTGATGCTTTTCTTAGTTGATCAAAATAAAGGAAACCACCAGCATTTTGTTAGCCCAGTGGAAATTGGAGTGTTCCCATAATATGAAGGCTATTCTGAGAAGAGCATACACTGAGTCAATATCTGCCATGTCTAAGAAATTAATGTCATCAAAAGCCAGCGAGATGGCTCTGTGGGTAAAGGTGCCTGCCCCTAAGCTGGATGATGTGAATTTTGATCCATGGGAAACACATGACAAAAGGAACAGACAGACTCACACACACTGTCCTCAGATTACACATGTTCTCTACAGCACACTCATGCCTCTAACACATAAACATAGAGAACACATAAATAAAATATCATTTTAAAAAGAAGTTAAAGTCATCTAATGTCTCAGTTTCTGCTAATATAGTGTCTGTCAAAGGCTGGGAGATGGACATTGATGGCCTCCTCAGCAAAACTGTAATCAAGTAAAATTATTTCCAAGTAATTCTCCAATAATAACAATTTTAAAATGTGCAGGCTTGAACACATGAATCAACTTAGATGATAGGAATTTCTGATTGAGAATTCATGAAAGCCCATGGCATTCTTTTTATAAAAATAATTCCAATAGCACACAATTAGAGTTTGCCCCTGTTAAATTAACTTTACAGACTTCTAATGGATTTCTTAATTAGACTTGTTATTAACAAGAATATTAAATGAATTAAAAACATCACTGACAGCCACTTGTAATAAACAAAAAAAATGGAAAGCATGATTTATGCTACCCACTTCCCCGAATTCAATCCAAAGCTTTTAATAAACTAACAAGTATACTGAAGTTAATTATTCAGCTGTCAAAGAGGAAAAACCTCAGAATTGTTGCCTGCATGTTTGAAGAAGGCATTCCTCTCCCATGGAGGAAGAGGCTGGTGATGGCAGCTATAGCTGCAGCCTCAGGTTTAAGAGGCTATTACAGCCCGCATGGGGCATTGTCCTCCAGTAGCCATGGCTGGAGGCCAATGAGAGAGGATCTGCATCTGCAGGCTCCTCTCTCTTCATCTTCTGAAGAGAAAAGCAAATCATCAAAATGGAGGAACATGGTAGTTCCAAACTGCAGATTCTTGAATGATGGAATGTCTTTGAATTTAAACAGGGAGAGAAGGGAGGGAGAGAGAGAGAGAGAGAGAGAGAGAGAGAGAGAGAGAGAGA
>LOEQ01000768.1:67575-90669 GCA_001685075.1 Bramus lutescens | reverse complement strand
TCCTTCCTTCCCTCCTTCCTTCCTTCCCTCCTTTCTTCCCTCCTTCCTTCCTTCTTTCTGCTGCTACTTAACTCAGATCAGTCTAGATCCCAGAAGACTAGATCTGGTTTGAACTGAACAGAACACATCTGAACTCAGCCTTCGAAGCCGTGGACCTTTCTATGACCCCTGGTTCTGCACGCACACACACACACACACACACACTCACACAAACCACACATACACACACACTCACACTCACACACACACACTCACACACATACCACACACATACACACACACTCACACAAACCACACATACTCACACACACACGTGCACACACTCACACTCACTCACACACACTCACACACACACACACAGGAGAGCTTTGTCATTTTCTCTAGCATCCTTGCAGGAGTCTCTTGTGGCCCCACTTTCCCACTGAACGTGCGGGAGGAAAAGCTGAGGACCAATCATGAGCCGAGAAACAGAAGAGGGTCACGTAATCAGTTCTGAGCATCAGTTGTATGCCAATCACTGTGAAGATGAACAGGCAGAGGAGGCGAGATCAGTGGAGACCACAACCCTTGATGGACAGAAGCTAAGAGTAACAGACTTCCTTATGAGTGTATGGCAAACTGTGCTGAGCACCGAGGAAGAGACCCAGGCTGCTGTATTCCTGGTTGAGTCATGATCTCCCTAAAGACACATTAAAATCTGAACCATGTGCCCGAACACAAGACTTTATTTGGGACAGATCTCTGCAGGTGGGATCAAGTTAAGAGTCAGATCTTCCAGTGTGCTCTAAGTTCTGGTGACTTGGTCCTCTCATTAGAAGAGGCTCAGGAAGAGACACGGGGAGGAAAAATGAAGAGATGCTGGGAGTGTATTTCTGGAGAAGGTGAGTATTCGCAAACCAAAGACCGCTGAGAACCACAGTACCCTTAGAAGCTAAGAAGCACTGGCAAGCATATGTTCTCCTAGAGGTTTCCAAATGGGGCGCTGCGCTGAGAACACCATAAGCACAGTTCCCAGCCTTAAGAGGCGTGGGAGAACAGGTTCCTTTCAAACTGTGGTTTTCACAGTTGCCTTAGGCTTCTGTAAATCCATGGGGCAGGAAAGAAGGGATGTTTGCCTCCATCTCACGAAGAAAAGCAGAGGCCAGAAAAAAATGTGAACACAGAGAGGAGCAGGTACCCATAGAGTTTACATGCACAGGCATACATATGTGTATGTACATGTACATGGATTCCAGAAACGCAACTGTACTAGCTCATTCTAATCTAGTGGAAACAGAATTATCTCTAAATTTAGATAGAAGGACGTGATCATGGGTAGAAGACTCTGTCAGGGGAAAAAGGGACAGGAGATGCTCATTCTGATCCTTCCGGCAATGTCTGAAAGTCCTTTTGCAAACTCAGTGAATGATACACTGCTCATTCCTCTTCCAAGATATATGGAGTGCCAGCCTTCCCTGACAGCAGTGTGTTTAGTAATCCAGGATGCTCCATGTTAGCACTGAGCATGCCCGTGTCATCGGGACTGACTGAATAACCTCTTGGAACCCTGAATTTGTAGAGAGGAATTTAGGCTGTTTCATTATGCATGCATATGATTTATGATAAGAAATAATTTAGTTAATTAAAAAGATAGCCTTTGATGATGTTTGGAGAATCCAAATGTGTATTTTGTTTGGCTTTTTTTCTGATAAATGTGATAAAGAAAATGGCTTTTGGTCAGGAAATGTCCTAATTTCACAAACAACAGATAATCACATAAAGTGTTGGATGTTCAGTCACGTCGGTCACCCACATCCAGGATCCAAGGTCCTTCTCATTACAGTATTGGAAAACTCCCTGTTTTACCGTAAGTCTGGATGGCTGTGATGTTAGGTTCTTCTCACCAGTGCTCCGCTTGCTCGTGAGTCTCTATCTCATATTCAAGCCCGATCCCTGCCTGGCACTGCAGTAGGTAGGAGGATAAGAGAATGCATTGAGTCCTTCCTAATGCGGTCGTGGATGTGAGGGTAAAGGCACACACGGTTTACGGAAAGGACACCTGGAAAGAGATGGTGTCTGCTGAGACTGGCTGCCTAGAACTACAGTAATATGGAGAGACTGGAAGGCTGCAGGGCCAGAGCCTAATTCCTTTACCTTGGGCTAGTTCTAGCCACTCCTTGGCAATCTCTGTGTCAGAACTATCATCCTGGTGGATAAAAACAAACAACAAAATAAACAACAACAACAACAAAACGTTTTGAACCTATTAAGTTAGCAGACCAGTGGCTGCCGCCAGCCCCAGAGCTGAGGATGCGATCAGATAGCTTGTGGGGCCTGCAGGAAGCATCCCCTCTTACCGTGACCATTGCTCTGATGTACTTTGATTTTTGATTTTCTTTCTTCTGTAAACTACCATGGTCACTCGAATTGGCTCCAGAAAAACTGCCTTTTCTCCTCTTTGAGATGACAGCTGTGGTATTTTGTTGTTGTTGTTGCTGTTTTGCCTTTTTCCATCAAGAGTTTCATGTTATGCCTTTAGGAAAAATATGTTGCCCTAAGTAAAGTGCCCCCCGCACACTTATCATTTTCCCAGAATAGCGTGAACTCCTGCTTGAGCGCAGGTTCACCGTCCTCTGCAGAGACGGAGGAAATCTCGAAAAGCTATCCGGATTGATCACTTTACTCATGTCATCCGTCTTGAAGCAGACGTTGAACACTAATCGATTACTGGCCTTTTAGTTTTGGAGCTTGTCCACATGAATCTCTCCTCTTCCCTCTGCATGTCTGTTAACTGAAGAACACTTTCTCCTAAAGGAAAATGGGGCATTCGTTCAATAAGGTCACTTCAGAATCATGGTGTCCTCTTGTCTTGAAGATGTCATTTTTTCAAATAAATTAGTTCAAATAAAATTCATATTTATCTCTAAGTCTCCCATGGGAGTAAGTAGGAGTTATAAAAGGATCAAAATCTACTCATACCTCTTTGTTTATTACAAGATAAGAAAACATTAAATATATATGTATATGTATATATATATCATGCTGATATAGAATAATAAATTCCTTGTTTAAAGTGTGCAATGCGGCAAAGGTTATATAATGGAGCATTAAAATTGCCTGACAGGCCTATATTGCCTCTAGAGATGTGCTGAAAGAAAATGTATTTTCAGTCTGAGATAACTAAACAGAAATGTTCACGCTACATTTAGCGAGAGTTCAAAATTAAATCCTGTGATACATGCATTTTTTTCTTTTTTACATACATTATTTTATTAACAGATAACACATACTCGCAGAACCCAAGCTTCTAAGAAGTGTGACCCTGTTCGTCCATCAGTCTCATCTTCTTACTCCCAATATGGCCTACTGCTTTTTACAATGCCCCCCCCCAAAGTTTCCTGAACTCAGAAATACGCAGAAATAGAATGTGTGCGTAATAAATGTATTGTGCAGTAATTCTTCAGTCCCAACACATAGCTCTAGTTTTTAGTTAATGCTTCAGGAAAGCAATTTCCTGGCAAATAAATGTATAACAAAATGTACTGAAATTACAATATGGTTTCTTTCTTTACAAGAGATAAATCAGTGATTTTAATGTTATCCTGAAGGGTAGGGACTCTGAGTTCAGGATGCCACATGCGTGAAGTGCATCCACTCCTTGGTCCACTTTCGCATAAGCACATCTCACTGACACCTGCTACAGGCATGACCAGGACACATGGTGGTTTCTGAGTTGCAGCCCAGCCTCATGTAAGGACATCCTAGGCACTATAATGGTTCATACAGATTCTTCCCACCTATGAGATCACACATGACAACAAGGATCATTAAATCATAGCTCAGCTTAAAAGTCAACATAAGTATTCAGTGTGCTTTAACCTCAGAGTACCAAAAGCATGGCAGAGTTGTGCATTATAATTAGATATTTAAATGCTTGCATTGGGGGCCTATACAATGGCTCAGCATGTAAACACAGTTGCCTCCAAGGTCAGGGACCTGAGTGGTAGAAGAGAGAACCCAGCGTTCTATGTGATCCTCTGCCATCCACATTTGTGCTGTGGCACTCACACAGGCACAGAAGCACATGTAAATCNATATATATAAAGATAGGGTTTCTCTGTGTAACATCCCTGGTTGTCCTGGAACTAGCTCTTGTAGACCAGGCTGGCCTTGAACTCATGGATTCACCTGCCTCTGCCTCTCCAGTGCTGGGATTAAAGGCGTGCACCACCACTKCCTGGCTCAATATAAAAACGTTTTAAAAAACTGTGTTTTGCCAGCATTTTCTCTCCCCTTTGTACATAATGTCAAACTATGATATAGAAAAAAAAACATAACTAACTTCTTTTAAACATTTGGAGATGTTTTTAAGCAAGTAAACAAATTAAAACTAAATATGCAGTGACCCTTCCTTAATTTGTGAGGCTGCAGGCTTAGTTATAAATACAGATGGCTGAGTCTTCAACAACATTCAAGTTTGGTAAAATGAAAATAACCCAGGCTTGGTGGGAGAATGGCAGCATTTCAGGGAGGAAAAGGTTAATGTCTAAAGCAGCTCTTCCCGACTTACAAATCCTGGAAATGTATCACTTAATCTTTTAGTAAAGCTAGCGAACAATGTGAAAGCACCTCACTGTAACTAGTGCACTTGGCTTTATAATAACGTCGTCATTCTTAGTCATCAAATATCCCACCTCCCAGAGCAGGTCCACTGTCTGACGGGATGCCTCTTGGTACCCACCACTCTAGGTACTGGATGCTTTAGAAGCTGCACTGTATGTAGAACGTTACTACATATTTAGGAAACATGCTTCAGGAACTGGGAGAGCCTCACAAGATGCTGAGCTTGATCCGTGATGAAACCTGGCTCTTTTTTTTCTGAAATTAACATCAAGATATACTTTCCACTGACATTATTTGAAATGTGTTTAAAAATAGTGTGATTTCTTTCTTTAACACCCTAGCTCTATTTTTGTGGTCAGCTAAACTTCTCCAGTCAGAATATTCACTAATTTGTTTGCTTGATTAATAAGAATGATTTAATAAGCTTCACTAAGTCATATCCATTTCATCAATATATTAGAACAGCTAGTCAATTAGGTTACTTCATGTTGGCTATGAGAAACAGCCTGAACATATCAGCCTCCATGTGTGACAAACGGCGTGGCTCTCACTGCTGTCACTACCACCTAGCCGGCCCTTCCTCACTCAGGAAGCACCAGGCAGAATCCCAGGCTATTTCAAAAGAGCCTCTTCTTCCACCAAACTATCCCTGAATCCTTGCATCCCTTAGGTTTCTAAGGTTCATTTTCCATGTCCCATGAGGCTGGTAGCCTCTGAGTGCCTCGGTTTCCCCATCAGCAGGTGGATCTAGTTCAATGGGCAAACCACATAGGCGTTCCTGACACCTGCCTGATCAACTGAGTGGAACCAAGTTTAAGACCTGAGCTTTTCTGGGTCAGAGCTGAGACTCCTGGAATACTGGGCTTATCTTATCATGACAGAGAGCGGCACTGTCTGATTTGCATAGAATGGACACGAGGGTCTGCTGTGCCTTCTGGTTCTGTGAGTCAAGGGTTACAAGGACCCGAGGAGCTGCTACTGCACAGAGGAGCTAAAGGGAGGGCAGAATGGCTAAACCGGCCCTGCACGAAGTCCAGCTCCATCTAGGGTGTGGCTGAACCAAAGTACCAAAGACCTCAAGCTTTCAAAGCCTGGGAACAAGGAAGGGCCCCGCTCACCTGCAAAGGGTAAGCTAAGCTCCTATGTCACTTGGTGAGCAGCAGCAGGGAGGCCCAGGGAGGCTGGAAGAGAGCTCAGACTGAGGTCTGAGACTGGCAAGGAGTTACCAAAGCCGGTCCTGGCCTGCAGTCTATTTGAGTATACTATTTCCGAGAGTTTTAGATTCAGAATCGAAAAACAGTCTCTGAGAGGGCTTCCCTGCATGCCCTGGCTGCCGTGGTGTTATGCTGTGTCTTTATGAGTGCTGTCTTTTTCCAGTGCTGATAAATATTGCCAAGCCTTCAGTGAGGGAAAGGATGCGCCTCTGCAGAATGCATAAGCATGCTGGCTGACCTCCCTGGGTCGGAGTCTCCGAAGATGACCAGCAGTGTGCAGAATACTAAGTCAAGGAGACCACAGCAGCCAGGACAGAGGAGGACCCAGCAGTGCTGCCTTCTGGGGAGGCCTTAGGAGGCCCCAGTCCTGTGCAGAGTGCGAAAGTACTTTGAGCCTCCATCAGTGGAAAAGCTGCCCCAGAGGGCTTTTCTCTCTCCTAAACAGCCCAGGTAAAGAAAGACAAGGGTGAGCTGTCAAACAATCACTTTAATTGGAGTGATTATTACTACTCCCTAATTATTCCAGCTGTGGCAAATGAGGTAACGCAGTCAATCATTTAGCAGACTGCTTAATTGCAGTGATTCACAGTCCCTCACCTGGTGGACAGGGTTGTATACAGGAGAGTGCAGGTTTCTCCAGATTATAGTTCACAAAGCGTTCTGTGTGGGGAGACAATGTTGGATTGTCGTGACATAATGCTGGAAGGCTCTTGAGAAACCCATGTCATTGGGTAATAATCATTAACTTTCTCTCCTTATTAAATGACCTCATCCTTAATCCACACATGATCCATCATATGTCCTTCCTGGGAATAATTGCACTAATTGTCAGCATATGGAGAGAGGATTAGAATTTCAAGAAACGGTTAAGAAATTTAGTGGCTGTTCAACTTTGCTGTTCAACAAACTTACATGGTTATACAAGAGTGATAATTACAAAATAGATGATTAAATGTAACCTATGCTGCTTCCTATCAATAACAGAAAAATATGCATTTTGAAGGCTGTTTAAATGAAACCAAGTTCCTTAATGTCATTTAAAATAATTTTTAAAATATTTTAATAATAATGTTAATTCAGGTTATTGTTTAACATTTTGCATTCTAGGCCAGCTAATTTAAATGTGAACCTAAAAGTATACTCTATCCACAAAAATAAGGCACAGTCTTTCAAACTATCATCTTTGCTTATATGTTAGGCAGAAGAGAACACCGCAAATTTCTTGAATTTCCGAAGACTGTAATAGAACTACCAACTGACAAAAAGAGACAGGACAGAGATGGGCACTGGCGGGAAAGGCTGTGTCGGACACAGACAATGGCCAGTGATAATTTTTTTTGTTTTTGCTTAGGCTCAAACAGATACTGACATTGTTATTTAAATATGTGTGGGAAATCTCAGTAAGGAATATTTAGGTTAAAACCTTTCCTCGTGTTTCTTTAACGTTTAAACTCCAGGGCATGAAGAGAGTACGGAATGAGTAGCTGTGGGGCTGGAGGACAGTTCCCTTTAATTAAGTTCTGTTCACCTGACAATACTTATTAGATTCAAATCATGGGGAAGAAAGAGTGATGCAAAGAGGAGGATAAAGATTAAGAGACTAAGAGATGTGGGGAAGGAGCAGAGAAACCATAATCTCATGGGTGGACAAGAATGGAGTGCATGATCAGTGCACAAGCTGCAGCGTGCAGACTGCCTGCCCTCTGCGACCCCGCCATGTTGTGTTATTATTTAGTGAGCTTCACCTGACCTTTCCAAATGGCCAGGATAGATTAGACTTTTAACTATTACCTGAAAGGTGATACCTGTTCCGAATGCTTTTCAAATGGCGGAGGGTTGGTTTCCAACAGGATCATGGTTTTCTTGGGTTTTGCTTGACGAGCAATCTCTAGTTCACCACTATTGCATGCTTGCATGTCCCAGTCAGCACAGGGCACAACAGCATACTTGCTAACATGCACACGGACAAGCACAGCCTGTACCAAGCCCGTGCCTGACCCTTTCACAGACATCTTGCACAGGTCTTATAGCCCACCATGCACACAGAAAGAACAGACACCCTGGACCGAGTGTGGAAGGGATGGTGAAGACTCACTAGCAGCTCTGTGGAAGAGGTAGACCAGGCTTACCCAGTATAGCCTGCCCCAAGCCTTTCTCTCTATAGTATCCACAGCAAGCCTGCGGCTTACACCTTCCAGTCCAACTGTGATTATAGTATTTCCCTTTTAGGATTCTTGCATTTAGCAAGGCAGCTAACTTCTTGTTAGCATTCATCTTACTAAGTAATTTATTGGACAAATTTTATTGTTTTTAACTGCATTTTTAGCCTACCAGCTTTTAAAGTAAGATCTTTGTTCTGTTATTTATCATTAACTCAGAGAGTCTTCAACACTCTCCAAATGAGTCTGGGTATTCTCCCTCCTAACGGGAAATCTAAGAAGCATTCTGAAGTCCCCATGACCTGGGTACTCTCTCCCCAATGGGAAATCTACACAGCATGCTGGAGTTCCCATGACCTGGGTCTGAGGACTTCTCTGTGTCCTAAGTTGCTTCCTTGATGAGGCAGGACCTGGTTGGTACAAACAGAAAGATTCTTAAAGAAAATTGACAGCCAGGAAGGGTGTCTTTGAAGACATGCTCACTCCTGTACCTTGAAGTAGATTTGGAGACAATCTCTACTATCAACATTCACTTTACACACTCTTTCAGTAAGGAAGGACATGAAGGAAGGACATTGTCCTGAACTTAAGACTAAACTCAGTAGAGTCAATAGAACCCAAATCATTTCAACCAATTTTAAACACAATTAGACATTGATTCTAACTGTATTTTTCCTACTTCATATAGTATCCTCACCATCATCAGTATAATTACTAGCATCGCTATCATCAGCAACAGCATCAGAAGCATGACCATCACCAATAGCATCATCGTCAACACCATTATCATCATTAGTATCATCATCCACCCCATGTTTAATTAGCTCCTTCCATTTTGACGCAAGTTCACCATACTTGAATTCCCTTTCATCCATGAATAAGAGGACATAATTTATATAAACATGAAATGGAAACCCAACATGTTCTAGTTCTCAACAAAGCTGGGGTGTTTTGCTGTTGTTAGTCATATTAATTATCTATTCATACCAAGATTTATTATGGCTTCCAACATTAAATGCCCTATGCATCCCAACCTAACTTCTATCACAATCATCTCAGTAGACTATTGACCATATAAAGTATTAGTAGCAGGATGTTTTAACTTCCAAATAACAGAAATAAATGAATAGAAAACAAACATTCCAATTCCTTGTAACAGTGAAGAAATAGGCATTTGGAATGGGGGCAAAGTGACTCCAATGTCAGGTCCCCCTTCAGAACTGACCTCTTGAGCAGATGCAGCTTCTTTGTCCTGAGGACCCCCAACAGTAACATGGCTTCTGGCTTCCCCGTGGTTCCCTCTATACAGAATGGATGGTGGTTATTCCTCCTTTTATCATTTAAATTTCTCAGAGACATGGTCCTCTCAAGAAAGAAAGCATATTTTGTTGTACAGAACACTTGGGCACAGAAGATTCAAATGTTTTTCCTAGGGAACAGAATCCACAGATCCTAAGCCCCATTTCAATATGCTTTCTACATACCATTCTCTGTAACAATATGCAAACAACAAGAAAATGACAGAAACACATATGCTTGCAGGACAGAACAGAGACTCCACAGTGACTCTCATTATCTTTATTCTAAAAGGAACTTGGGGAGGATAAAAAAATGCCTACTCCGACTTATTCTAAAAATAGTGTGTACTGAGCCTGGCCGTTGTGCGCTTCTGTGACTGTGAATAGTGTTATTGTCACAGTGGACATTCACTCTGGGATGCCTTGGCCATTCACAGACACTAGGTTGATGAAATAGAATCCTACCACAAACTGTAACTTGGCTCATGTACCCAGGTCACACCGCTTGGTAATTCTAGAATTTTCCTTGGAGGGAGGGTACAGCGGTGGAAAGCAAAGATTCAAGAGGAAGGAATTACTCTCTTTAAGTATTTCTGAAAATTAACAATAAATCTATAAAGGAAATATAGGGCCCTTCTCTCTTTAGTTCCATATTCTATCCAGTAAATTTCACCTCCTTATAAGTTATCCCATACTTCGTTACAGAAAATACTAAAATGGTCATGTCATCTACATTGTTAAAAGTTTTTCTCTCATAAGTGGTTTTTAAACATAAAGCAAAGAAAACCAGCCTATAAATCACAATCCCAGAAAACTTAGACAACAATGGGGACACTAAGAGACACATTCAGGGGTTTAATCTACATAGGAATTAGAAAAAGACAAGATCTCCTGAGTAAATTGGGAGCATTGGGACCTTGGGGGAAAGTTGAGGGGGAGGGGGGGTGGAGATGGGAGTAGAGAAAAATATACAGCTCAATAAAAATCAATAAAAAGGAAAAAATTCTGGTTCTTTTTGGGTTATTTTCACAATGAGATACAACCAAAGCAGCCCCTGCTCACTCTCCTCTCTCTCTCTCTCTCTCTCTCTCTCTCTCTCTCTCTCTCTCTCTCCTCCTTTCTCTCTCTCTCTCTGACTTATAAGATGGCTTGAGCAGGACTTCAAAATTTCAGGAGTAGAGAGGTAGTTATTTTGGTGCCAGCTTTATTTTGCTGGTGCCCAGAAAATTGACCAAGCATCATTTCCAGAGCACTCTGGACAGCGATGCTGGGAACGATTAGGTTTGTCAAGGACAATTACCCTCAGCATCTCTTACTGTCCAATCCACAGAGAGGCTGAGGTAAACAGGTGGAGAAAAAGACCATGTGCTCTTCTCTTGAGCTTGGACTTCAGCACTGTTAATCTTGAACTTCGAGGCTCAGAGAAGCCTCTACAAGAGTGCTTCTGGGTCAACAGACTCACACTGGACCTGAACCTTGGCTGCCTTGAACCTCAGCATGGCAGTGTTACAATTTCACTGACTTCAGAATCACCAGAGAATTCCTCAGGTGTAAGGGTAATCACAGAACGAGGGAAAACACAAGTGTTTCCAAGCAGGTATGACCAGTCTTCATGCTTCTAGAAAATGCTGGGATCAAACAAAGGTGTCAACTGAAGACGTGATCAAGAGGACAATGATTAATAATAAATAATGATAATGTATATACCTACGAGTGTGCATATGTGTATGTACATGTGTATATGCATGTATATGTGTATATCACTGTGTATATGTGTATGGGTAGATGTGCATGTGTAGGTGTATATATATATATGCATGTAAGTATGCATTTGTATACATGTGTATGTGTGTATGTATATACATGTAGATTGTATATGTGTGTGTTTATGTTCATATGTACGTACAGGCATAATGTGGATGTGTGTATATGTGTGCGTGTATATGATGCATATGTGTGCATGGTATGTACGTGTGTGTACATGAGTATATATGTGTGTATAAAGGTATATGTGGAGGTGTGGAGGTGTGCGCATATATGCACATGTATGTATATGTGTATTGTGTTGTGAAGGAGAATTCATGGAAAGAAGCTATGTCTGAAAAGTTTGATTGACTGATTGGAACCACAGTGATGTGGAGAGGTTGGAATACCACAGGTCCAGAGGAAGAGAGCTCCTAGGCTAGCTTTAGTCCCCAGGTCCAGAGGCAGAGGCAGTTCCTAGGCTAGCTTTAGTCCCCTGAATGGCCTCTCCTTGGCCATCTCTGTGTCAGAACTAACATTTGTGTTTAATAGGCAGAAACCCTTTGAGATCTAGGAAATTAGAGGATTCCTGGTTTCCATTAACCTGAAGCTAAGAACACCATCAGACAGCATCTGATGCCCATAGCAAAGGGTCCTCCATGATTTTTAACCACCCCTTGTGTGCACCCACCAGTGCATTTTAAACTCCCTTGATTTAGGACTCCTTTGTTCTGTAAAAATATAAAAACCTCAAGGAACTGCTTCCACTTTGGATCATGGAATACAGAGTAAGCACAATCTGTGACCACTGTCATCAAAATTGCTACAGAATAAATTATTTCCTTTTAATGAGAGCTGTGGTTTGTTTCCATTTCTTTTCCTTTTTTGTATCCACAGTGTATACCTGTGTGCACACATATGTATATATATATACACCTGTGTATGTGCATGTATGTGTATATGTATACAAGATAATTACCCTGCAGAGTACTGAGCATGGCAAGAATGCTAATTGTTAGTTTTCTTGCACAGGCAGTTTAGCCTGATTTTCTAGTACTACTAACATTAAATTTCTGTCAAGCAACAATTCACCTGTTTTTAAATTTTTATATTGATAACTATTTGAGCCATCACACATGTTCTGCGTGATGAATACCCTTGCCTGTATCATCATGTCATGATCATTTGGTCCTTAATATCCGTACACAATCCTCTGTCTAAAGAGTACGAGTTCAGTTAACTGAGGCCTTGACTCCAGCTCTCTCGTCCAGCTGAAACACCGCATCACAATTTACTTAGCTTCCCCCACACTGCTTCAGACTGTTGATCTCTGCAAAAGGATGGCTCTGAAGGGTCCTCACCCCCTGAGACTCAGGTTTTGAAGGTTGTAGGATGTTTAAGGGACAATGCATTTGATGAGTTTAAGAATTGGCCATTTATAAGATTTTAAAGGGTCCCAGTTTAAGGTACCAATTAGGCTGAACTCGTGTCCCGGGGTGATTCAGCCTGCTTGGATAATTCAGAGGCCTCCAGATCATCATTTAAAGATTTGTAAACTTAAGGAGGCCAGAGGACGTTGGTCTTGTTGGGCAAACACAGAAGTGTAGGTATGCCTTAAAAGGAGAGAGCTAGGGAGAAAAGCAGCTCAATGCGAAACTGGTGATCAGAGCCCCGATTCTGATGTCTTCCCTAGAGGTCCCAGTGCACATTAATACTGGAGAAACAATGGTGTCGCTGCTCTCCGGTTTCACCCGGATTTAAATTGAGACAACTTGAAGTTGATGTCATGGGAGAGAAGATGTCACTTTAGACTGCAATGTGTCATCCCTCCTTAGGAAGTTGATGCATGGGAGAGATGTCACTTTAGACTGCAATGTGTGGTCCATCCCTAGGAAGTTGATGTCATGGGAAAGAAGATGTCACTTTAGACTGCAATGTGTGGTCCCTCCCTAGGAAGCCCAGCATCCTTGACCTCTGCTCCTCTTTGCTGGATGTCCTTGATGATCCTGCGGCTAAATAGCCTGGAGAAGTTCCAAGGGAATTGAAAGCAAACATTGCTGTTCTGGATGCTGGCAGCAGGGCCAGCTGGCAGGTAATTTTGTTAAAGAGCTATTTCCTGCTACAGGAGGGTTTGAAACAACATTTACTTGTATAATTCTAATTCTATTTAGTTTATCTATCCAGGGCCAAATAAAATGCATAGATTAATTGAACATGAATATTGTCACACAGAAAACCATTTTAGAACATGAAAGAATTAAAAGTTCTTTACAGATACTTTATAGCCCTACAAAACTACCTCCCTAAGATCTCTCTCTTCACTATCTGTCTCATAGTTGATCAGCAGAGCAGTAGCTTGCTAACTTCCACAGTTGTGGATGTCATTTTCACAGAATATTTGAGATAAAAGGTTACAGGTGGCTTGTAAAGATGAAGCCGTAAGAAGAATAGAGGTCTCCAAAGCTATTGAGATGTGAGACATCCTACATCCCTAATCTGAAGGTTCTTCTCTCAAGCTTGACTATATCCCTAACCAGTGATAGAACTTTTCAGGTCTAAAGTCCAGTGACTCTAAATTCAGTATTATTAGATTTAGGCTTTAGAAATGTGCACTGCCACCTACAGAGAATGTGTTCAAGTATGTGTGTGAGGACATAACAGCTGATTGAGCTAAAACAGTCATATGTATTTAACCTAAGCAACTGGGTGAGTATAACCCATTGGGTCTCTACTAGGAAACCTGTCCTGGACAAGAGCTTGCATGAGTTCTTCTGTGGTGAAAGCCTGTGTCTTCCATTAGGAGGCAAATACAGGCCTCCTTTCTCAGTTTCTCAGTTGGTGATTCATGAACTTAAGCATCCATAATATTTTGTGTAGACCTTAAAAAATATGTTCACAGAAGCTTTTACAATGACTATATTAGAAACTTCTATCAGTCTTTTCCAGGAAAACATTTGGAACATAGAAATTTCTATTTGAAATAAAAACAAAATTTTCTCAGTCCATCCAGGGCACAAATTAATTGAACATAAATATGTCAGGCAGAAAAATATTTTAGAAAGAATTGAAAATTGTTTATAAGTATTCTATAGTATTATAAAAAACTCTTTTCTAAAATCTCTCCACTCATTATTTGTCCCATATTTGATCTATCCATTCACCTTCTATAGATCTATCTATCTATCTATCTATCTATCTGTCTGTCTGTCTGTCTGTCTATCTGTCTATCTGTCTATCTGTCTATCTATCTATCCATCTATCCATCTATCATCTATCTATCATCTATCTATGTATCTATCTATCAATCATCTATCTATCTATCATTTATCTATCTATATATATCTATTTATCATTTATCCATATATCATCTATCTATCATCTATCTATCTGTTTATCATCTATCTATCAATCTATCTATCCATCTATCAATCATCTTTCTATCATCTATCTATCTATCTATCTATCTATCTATCTNNNATCTATCTATCTATCTATCTATCTATCTATCTATCTATCATCTATCTACCCATCTATCTATCATCTATCTATATATCCATCTATCTATATATCATCTATCTATCATCTATCTATCAATCATCTATCTATCTATCTATCATCTATCTATCTATCCATCCATCCATCTAGTTAGCTAGCTATTCATTATCATCTATCTATCCATCTGTATATGTTATATATCTATCATAATGTGAGCAGGTATGTTATAGACACACATATATTACATGTATGCATATATATCATATACAAAGATATGGATGTAGATTTAAAAGCAATTCTCTTTACAGATGAAGGATGCAGGCCACTCATGGAGTGACTTGTCATTTACCCTGGTATCGCCACAGTTTTCACTGTGGGGTGTTTGCTTGAGGAGAACTGCCAACAGAGAAGGAACAACTCCCCACGACATGAAGCCCATAATGTATTCTTTCTAGCCTAATGTCAAAATTTGTTATAAACACATTCAGCCACAGCGGCAGAGAAAGTTTTATAACAGGCGTTTCAAGAACATATCCCCAATGTTATAAGCAAAGCAGGCTTGGAGGAAAGCTTTAGTGAAGCATTCAGTCAGGAATGGGGTAGGTACACTTCCAACATTCACCTCATGCTGAAGGCTTCCCAATAGGAAACACGCATACAAGCAGCCACCATAACAAACACTGGAGTAGGGCTGTCTGTAACTCAGAAGACCCTCTGCACTTCGATCACCATCATGGGAGCAACGTCAGAAAAGTCATAGCTCCCCAGCATTAGCAGAGGGTGGAGGAAGCACACATCTCTGGAGAGGAGCCACAGGCAGAGAATGCATGCAGAACATGACAGAGAGCTGTCAGGATACGGAACAGAGAAGGCGAGAATGTGCCAGGCCACCCACCCCAGCAGCTGCTCATTAACCTCACTAAGGCTCAGTACCCTGGGTACTGGACTAAGTCTCAGAAGTCTTGGAAGCTTTCCCAAGCTTAAGGTTTTGTTTTTGTTTTGTTTTAAGATCTATTTTCAACTATATGTACATATGTGAGTCTTTGTGAGGGCATGTGAACATGTTAGCATGGGTCGGTAGAGACCAGGAGAGTGCATTGGGTCCCCTGGAGCTGGGAGTTACTGCCAGTTATGAGCCTCCCAACATGGGTGCTGGGAGCCAAGCTCCGATCCTCTGCAAGTGCGCTAAGTGCTCTGAACCACGCTCTCATTCCTCCAGCCCCGCCTACTCCCAGTAGCTTACACCTGCAGTTCCTTATATTCATCCTGATGTGCAATAATCCTAACAAGACCTTTCGCTTATTTTCTGCAAAATTCAATTAATTTTGCTTTGTTTTTATTTCAATGATGAAGATCTAACTCTGGCCTCAGCTGAGATAAGCAAGAGCCGTAAGCTCCCTACCTACCCCACACCTCCTTGTTTCATCAATCACCATGCAAATGTAGAAAGCTGTGTAAACAGAGGGGTGTGTTATCTGCTGGTGTGCCCAGCTCTCATGGATGAAGACCCCAGTGGTAGGGCAGGGCAGGCAGGGCTGAGGACAGCTGCCGTGTGGCCCTGCTGCCCAAACACAGTTATGTTAGTATTTGCAAAATCCTCACTTTCAAATAAATGCCATAGAGATTTAGACTACAGGTTTACAACAGGCTTTGCTTTTAGTCTTTTTAAATTTTTCCATTATCTGGTTATAAGATTGTTGTCGGGAATTCCAGGTCTTGGGGGACCCGATGAGTCTTCTAATCTCATGGGCTCCTGCATGTGGTGCACAGACATACATTCAGGCACACACAAATGCACATGAAATTAAATGTATAAATGTTTAAGTTGTTGTTGCTAAGACATATGAATAAAAAATACTTTAAAAAAATTTGTAATATGGGAAATAAAAACTATTTCAGCAGTTCAATGTTTAGTCTTCCATATAGATACATATTTTAAATTATTTATATTCTAATATTCATAAAAATATAAAACTAAGCTATTTCACAGTATATGCATTTGCAGTATACATAGTAATAGGTTCACCATGCATATATCTGTTTGCCATTCTTATCAAAATGTACTAGACACATTCTCATTGATAATTAAATTTAAATCAAAGAACTTACAGCAGTCAGTCAATATTAATATTAAAATTACCTTTGTGTGTGTGTAATGAATTACATAGATGTTAAATTAAAGCACAAGATGGACTTGATTGTCTGCTTAAGACTGAACCAAACTTTCCATCTCTTTGCTGGCTTTTGTTGTCATTGTTGTCTTGAGATCCAGTCTCACTAAATAGCTTGACTGGTCAGTATATACCTTGACTCACTCTGTAGACCAGGCTGACCTCCAACTCACAGAGATCCTCCTGCCTCTGCCTCCTGAGTTCTGGGATAAAAAGAGCATGCCACCACTCCCAGCTCTTTGCTGACTTCTTATTTTGAAGCAATTATGGATATACAGATGTTTGCAAAGAACTATACAGCTAAATCTTGTGCATAACACTTTGCATAAGGAAGGGAACGCAGCATAGCCAAGAGGCTGGCATGCCAACGGCCTGTCACATTGTGTCAGGATCAAGATTACACACTCTTTTCTGAGTCCAACTGTGACTGCATGAGGCTATCTATGCTTTTAGAGATATTAGTACATGTGTAAATTAATGTGACCAGAAACACAATAGAAGTTCCCCAAAACAACAGCTCCATCAATTGTTCATAGCACCACAGCTATTCCAACCTCCAGTCCACACCCCTGTCAATCAGACACTGTCCACATCCCTGTCAATCAAATGTTGACCTGGTTTCCACCTGCCTGGCTGTGTCAAGACTGGGATTTCTTTCTATTCTGTTATTTCCTTGAGAGTCATTGGCCAGATGCAGTGGAAGCAGGATGAGAATGCTGCACTGAGTAAGGTACCAAACCACGTGGCTGGCTAATAATAGATGAGAATTATGGGTTAATTTAAGTTGTAAGAGTTAATTAATAATAAGCCTGAGCCAATAGGCCAAACAGTTTATAATTAATATAAGCCTCTATGTGTTACTTTGGAACTGAATGGCTGCCAGACCAGGTGGGACAGAAACTTCATCCTAAAACTGGTGCCCAAATGTTTAGCAAGAATTTCCACATAAAGCCTGAGAAAGCTTTAACAAAAAAAATGATTCTAGACAGACAAGAACAGAGTCAAGCACAGCTTCTTGGTAACCATCTTTTTTCTGGTGGGCTCTGTTTGCTGGATGCAAGCAGAGGCATGGCTCCTTTAAGAGAGACTTCTTGACTCAGCATTAGTGGCAAAAGCCTCGCTTCTGCTACCAAACACTTAAATGGTGTTTATGAGCAAATAATATCATGCTTCTTGATGTGGCATGGACCTAGAAACTCCACAGAGTTGTGGCAATATATCTGGTTCCTGGCAGTACCTCTGCCATAAAGCTAGACTCTCAGGAAGCTGAGGAATGGGGCAGAACCAGCCGCCAATGTCTCAGCTTTAATCCTAGCCATGCTGCTTAGCAGGTTAAAGACTCATGTGCTCAGAAAAAGATAGACAGTAAAGATCGATTCAGACAGGGAAAAAAAAAAAACTTCTGCATTCAGACATTGCTGGTGAACAGAACCATGTGTTCTCTGCTCCCCTAAGCACTGACACTGAGCTTCTAAAAATCACTGTTATCTCCTGAATTCTTGAGGTGAGGGAAATATGCTTTGTCATAACAGACACCTTGCCTCAGAGTTTATGTTCCAATGGGGACCAGCAGAAGGAAGAGGATTGAGGATGGCTGCTTCCAGAACCTATATCAGAACAGGAAGTGAGGATTTTTATCTCATCCTTAACTTGGAGAGGAATTAATCACCTTGTGTCAGTGACCTAATGAATCACTCCTAGGTGATGGCAGCTCACTAAGATCTGAGGAACTTTGAGTTATTGAGCATGCTGAGGTGTGGGAAGGGCAGGAGACGTAGGAGCATGTCCCAGGCCTCCTCACCTGCATTTAGTCTGTTCTGAGGTACACCTTCTGGTTTATTTGTTGTTAAATAAACTAATACTAGGAAGATCTCCAAGTTTTTTCACCTGTCCAAAAAATAGCAGAAGCTTAGGCAGGGATATGAAGACCCTGACTCCATCAGTCAAATAATAAGCATGAGCCTTGCAGATTTTGTGTGCGATCGTGTTAGTCATGTGACCATCATGAGTGGGGTCCAGCAGGTGGTAACTGCTTTTGTAAAATCTAAGATGTTCCCAAAGCTTTTGTTTGGCAGATGACAAAGAACTCTCAATCAATACAGGTAGCGTTTCCCATTTATGACAGAATAAAGCAAACACAAAACTATCATTTTCATTAAAATGATAATGTATGAATCATTGAACAAAAATATCTTGCAAACATGCTTTCAAATGGCAGGATTGAAAATCATAATAACGGGAAGCAGTTCTCTGGGAGTGCTTGGTATTTCTACGTGCTTTGAGAAAAGGCAAAGGCTCCACTTCCACTGGTCTGTTTTGTTTTGTTTTGTTTTGTTTTTTTTTGAAGGACCTTTGTGCAACCAACAAAGGAAAGAGAAAGGCTCTCTCCAGGGGGCAAAAACAGGGGCATGCTTAATGCACATTATCAAATATTTGTCTCCCCTATCCTGACTCATGCTCCTATAAAGGAACCTCTTGGCACCCACACTTCTTCAAGACATGACCCTCCCTGTGCGGCATTGGGAGTTCAGTTTGTCAGACCAAGGACAGTCTGGCTGTTGCTGTGAATAAAGTAGTAACTCTCTCTCTGTTCAGATTCAGGATTCTTGTGGTTTTTACAAGTAGTCAGAAAACCATGGTTGACAGCCACACCAGCTTCCAAGTCAGGCAGACCCTCAGGCTCTTCAAGGTTCTTGACAAACATATGACTATTAGCCCTACTTTGAGCAAACTAATTAGCCAGCAGACTCTTCATTTACGGCAGATAAATGTCCCTAAAGAACGGTGATTCATACAATGGCACACCCATGTCTGGGAGCCAAATTTGTCGTTCAGTCTGATTTTAATTTTTTTCTATTTTTAAAAAATTGTTCAGATAAGAACTACTTTTCTCCTAAAATGTATGTCAAATCATGTCACTCCCTCAAAACATACAGGTGACAATGTCTGCATCCCACTTGGAGCAACCTTCAGAGAGTTCCCCGCCACCTACAGGCGCCCTTGGGACCCAGTCCTGGCATCAGCAGGAGCTGCATTACCTCTGTGAGCTCTGCACGAGCCCTAGACACTCTGCTCTTCCTCCTCAGCCACCAGTACCTGCTTCCCTTGGCCCCAGTACCTGGACCTCGGCTCCATCCTGGCCTGTCGTCACTCTAGCCCTTACAACCACAGAAGGAATAGCTCCAATCCTCTCTTGAAGCAGAATTGCTTTGTGTGGAAAAAAGTGGTTTCCTAACCTACTTCCATTCTTAATCTTGTGTTCTTTTTTTTTTCCCCTACTTGGTATATTTTGGTGTAGGTATTTCTTACGCTGTGATCCAAATTTGACTTTCCTCATAATTCTTACAGGGTGGTCACTGACTGACCAGGAGAACCAGAACACTCAGCCCTTAGAACATCACTGGCAACAATAAAGTAGTCCTGGCCAAAGTGGGGTCTTTCTAATCAGTGCCTCAGCTCCTGTCCTGGGAGCTAGTCAGACACCCTCATGCCATGAGGGAACAAGGTGGTTGTCAGAGGGTAGTCGCTTCTACTTTAGGGTAAAGATTCACCCTCATGGATTACTGTCCTCCCTTGGAGAGGGATTGTGTCTGCCCCAGAATGCTCTGCTCTTCAGGGAAGCCAAAGTGATATAGAGCAAAAGTGTAGGACAGTGTCATATCTCTGGATCTGATGTAAAATGAAGGCCAAGGTGCCAGGCTTCCACCCATCTGTGGGTTCAGTGCTTCTTAGCGAAGTCAGCTTATAAGTGTTTGTGCCATGGGGACAGCAAACCCTGAAGATAGAAACTGAGGCCAGAGGGCACCCAGAACCCAGTCTAAGTGCTGTTCATGGCATTGCTTTGCAGATTCACAACAGGAAGGAGAAGTAACTTCTCCGGGGGTTTCTAGTTCCTGCTTCCATTAGAACTGATCCTGAAGGCCATGGCCCACTATTTTCCACTGTCTCATTCTGTAATTTGTCCTTGCCGGACCAGATTGTGCAGCTGGCGGCTGTCTCTTTGCACCACACTGCAGCTAGAGTTGAAGCTCTCCAGTTCCAGAGTCCATCTGGATGACAGGTCTACTCCCAACACTCAAAAGCAGTCAACCAATGAGTGCTGCAGGTGCTGATAAAAGCATCTCACTTGCTACCAAGATCATCCCTACTGCACAGAGACCATGCTTTACTCCGTCATACGAAGCTGGGCTCACAGACAAAACTAGCATCTCCTCCCTAGCAAATCAAAGTCCCATCCTCATAAAAGGCTCAATGGCCCCTTTATTAGCCAGTGCTCCATTTCATTCTACAGCTTCTGGAAGGATCTTTTGATCTTTAAATCTGCATATCTGTGAGTGGCCTCTCTTTGGGAGGATGTCATCTTTGAATTACAAATGGAAATTTGCCCTCCAAGGAAGACAAAGGCTTGGGAAAAGAGTATTCAAATCTAGGTTAGGAAACTGAGAGCCTCCTAAGGACTCAGTAGGCAGGTGACCAGGTATCATCTTACACTTCAAGAGTCTTGAAGTACAGCTTTATGAACCCATCTTCCCTGGTGAACCCCAGGAAGTACAGCCTCCAGCTTCCCTTGAGATCCAGGCGGGGGTTCACGTTTTCCATTGCTTTATTTCTAAGATAACAATTGAGACTCCTAGGAACAAGGTCAAGGGGAAACTACTTTCTACTAGTAATCGAAAAATTGAGAAAACGATGTAGATTCTGCTGAGACATCTTATAATTAAGAGAGGCTCATAAAAGAGGGTCATGAATGTTTCAGATCACCATAGGTCCAGGGAAAATGGAATAAGATCTTAGTCTCTGAGGGCTGTGCCTCTGAGTGCATCCACTTCACACTTGAGGAGGCAGAAGTGGAGAAGATGGAATGAATGAACTGGATGTGACCTGAGAGCAAACTCGTCTCGGGTGCCTTCCACTCTCCACAGACTCCTCACACGAGGGGGCTTCAGTGGAAGGATGGCACAGCTTCCCTAGTGCGTCCCTGCTTCTTTTTAGATCTTTATGAAGAAAATTGAATGCAAAATGTTAAACACAGTCACACTGTAACCGAAACTGAAACCATCCCAGGGTTTAAGCCTCAATGGTTTGTGGTTTACGTGATGTGTTTTCACCTCCTGGGAATGCTTGTTTCTTCTCCCTCATTGCTGCTCCTCTTATGCCTTTTCCCCTGAGTACAATGGTTAACTATCACTTTTAGTAATCGATTAGCTTATGGGAGGAATAATGAACATATCAGATTTTGGTGTATGACCCAAATCATATTTTTCCTACCTGTAACACAAGCTTTGGACTTTCATTTCTAGATCAAGATTGATGTAAATAATAGCCTGAGTAAATGGAAAATGCATGAATGTGTATTTGAAAAGCAGTGTGTGTGTGTATGCGCCTTCACATGCATATGTATATACACATGTGTGAATGCATATTTAGTATCAAACACTTGATCAAATGTGGGATATAATAAAACAGTGATAGAACCAGTCTTGAACAACAAGACCAAGAAAGGAGAGACCCAGGACCAGACATGGTTCTGGGGAGTCACAGGAGGTAGAGCAGAGTCTTTTGGCAAGATCTTTGTCATACAGCACGGAGCTTAATAGAACCTTGCCACACAGTGAGCCGTCTGCTGCACACGTCTGCGCTGCTCCTGGTAGATGCTTGGCTCCCTCCAGGATCAGTCCTGCTCAGTTCAGGAAGTGACGACACAAGAATCATTTCTCCAGGGGTTACCCAATAATGAAAGGGAATCCATGTCACAGGTTTTATCACTGCAGAGACAACACAGCTCCTGTCATATGGGATTGCAAACATGCCAAAAAGTGCCATTTTAGAGAACAGCTGGAATTGGTAATTTGTATGTCTACACTAGCATTAGTTTCTGTCTCCAAAATCTCCTTATATCTGAGAAACCATTCATCTAAAGAGGAGGAGATGCGTGTTTTTTCCTGAGAGATCTTTGTTTAAACAAAGCTTACAGCATGGCATGTGTTAGTAACTCCAAAAACATGATAGGGTAAAGGAAACTAAGCAAAGGAGATTAAGTTTGCCATGTAATCAACAAAGAGCCTAAAGCACAAAGAACACAAAATTACCACCTAACATGAGAAACCACAAGCCTAAGCACAAAGTTTCCATGACAGACAATAGCGACATTGTGTCTTTAACAGTGATGTGGCTTCAACAAGACACTGGCATAAATAAAGAGAAAGCTTGATATCCATCAAGTGTCTTTACCACAACTGAGGGAGTCTTAGGACCAAGTGAAAGTCTATGTTTACACTGCCTACTTCTGAGTGCTGGGAATGTACCAGTCAGCCAGAAAGTGATGTAGGAGGGTCATCTGTCTATGTGTTACTTTCATTGATTAATAAAGAAACTGCCTTGGCCCCTTTGATAGGCCAGCCCTTAGGTGGGT